>VZTQ01011246.1:0-12542 GCA_013400755.1 Pelecanoides urinatrix
TGCCCTCTTTGCTTCCCCGTTCACACTTTTATCCGTTGAAAATAAATGCAAGAGTGTCCTTATATTTAAGGATATCTTACATAGCTCTTTCACTCCATCTACTTAAGGCCTCAGTCCTGCAATCAGTATGTTGAATGCTGCTCATTTGAAAACAATATGGTTACTTGCTCAAAGGCTGCTTAGCATGTGTTGTCCATGCACACACACACTTCTGCACTGGGAGATCTTGGTGCAAGGCTGTTGAGGGAAACTACTGGTGTGGGCATAAGGAATTTCTTTTAAGGTTCATCTGTAAAGTGCCAGCTGCATTTCTGCCTATAAAAATAGCAACAAGTGCCCTTTGTATATATGACTTTAAGGGCATAGTTTGTCTTATATTAGTATAATAACTACTGTCTTCTCATGCTTAGTGTTGCAAGAATAGCCAGAAGGCATTCAGCCTGCATGAAGCCTGCACCAGAGATGTTGTATTCTCCATAACACGTGGTAAAGTGTCCTCTATTGTTTCTGGAAATCTCTGTAGTTTGAATGCATTATTCAGCTGTCTGATCATCTGTGTGTATGATAACCTGGGCACTTTTGACTATTGTTTTATAAAACTGTGGCTATGAAAATGAAATGGCCTGTAATTTTATTTGGGCAACAAAGTGATTGATGAAAATATACATCCATTTCCCTGCTGGGAAGTTCATGTATGCTTTAAGCCCCAGAGCTGAGACTGTGCCTTTGCCATAGTTATTCACCATTTATATTATTGGTGTGCACTGGAGGACTGAGCCCCTCTACTGCACCAGACTCTACTGTGCTAGGTGCTGTGCAAAGATGGGTTGAGGACTTCCCAAGCTTCAGTCTCTGTAAATGCCCTGGGGCAACAGTCCTGGGGACAGAAGGACACACTCCTTTCCGCCCCAGGGTTCAAATGGTCCACATGCAGGTTGTCATCTCTCATATTTCAGTGGTGAGCTGGAGGGACAGGGGGAGGATTAGAGCAGCACAGAAAAGAAATCTTTCATATGGCCTTGCTTCAGTGCCTCTCCTCTCAGCGCTCTCCACAGCAAGGCCTTCCTCTGGAGCCACACCATTTTCGCTTCACTGGGTTCTTGGCTCAGTCTGGGCCTGGGAAATGCTGCCCCATCTGTTGGGGGGGGGTGTCTCAGGACAACCCTCACTTGCGTGAAATGAAGCTGTGCTCAGCTTTAATCTGGAGTTACAGCTGAGTGCATCCAGCTTGGTTTGGGCAGCCATGATAGCTGGCTGAGCCCACTTGGCTTCATCTGGTGAAGGGTAAATGACTGAAAGGATGAAAACAGGGCTTTTTAATTGCCAAGCCACCTGAATCAATAGGGAACTCTGCATGCTACTACGTGTGGTCTCCATGGACCCCATATGAAAGATGAAGGCAGCTGTGACCTCGCTTCACCACCCTTGCCTCAATCAATAGTTACCAGCTTTTAAAGTCCCAAAAGGTGTGATTAAGCCTCTGCTGCATGAAGTTAGCATTTCCTAGCATACAGCTCATTGTCCTGACTGAAAGGACCTAAAAGCCCTTATTCCGTGAAGGTTAATGACCAGATGTCCCTGGAAGGAAGCCCATCAGCCCTGGCCCTCAGTGCCAGGCGTTACTGCAGCTGATTTCATTCCCCTTTGCATCTGTGCCTTAGCTTCAGTAGGCAGCACGGAACACTCCACTTGAGTAAATGATTACATGTGTGCAGGAATAATCCCAGTGATGTTCTGGGAGCGGACTGGAAAGAGAGTTGTGTTATTTGTTACTGTTGCGTGGAGGATGCTCTTAGTTTATGAAAGGATGCATCAGAGGGATGCAAACTCAACCCTTCCATAGCTGGGATTATGATAGTGCATGTTTCAAGTCCATATATCCAGCACTTTCTCTGGAGCAGTCCCTCTTATGGAGTAAGTGCTTGCATAAATGCGATAGTGCCAGCAAGGCTTAAATCAGACTGTCCCCTTGTAATAGCAAAGCTTTAAAAATACGTGAGCAGGACAATGGCATTGTCTGTGTGAAAACAGTAAGGACAGGTTTATGGTTTGCAACAGCACGTGCTTCAGCACCTTTAACTGGGGAAGGGAATGGGCAGTATAGTTTGGAGAAATAAATGAACAAAGCAAAAGTTGCCTCATATATGATGTATGTAAGCTGCACATTTAGTAGTGCTAATATTGATACATCATTCTCTAAGGGCCATTTCAATGTCACCATTTTCATGCAGAAGTCCAACAGTACATACATCAACTTAAAAGGATTCTTTGAGCAGCTGGCTTTCTTACTTGCATTTTTCTTTGGCTCCATCTCATTATTGATCCCAGAGCTCAAGAGGATGTGAGGACGTCTCACTCCAAGGAAAGCGCTAATACTGGTATCTTGCTCTCCACATGGTGTATTATTGACTGTATGTTACTCCACTCAGGCAGCATAATTGGATAGGGAATTTCATTAGCACAATATAACCAGGGTATGTGGTAATTGCTGGGGTGTCATTATCAGTCTTATGACATGTTTTTGCAGTTGTTAATTAAAGCTTTTATTTTGCTTTGTATGTTAAAATTTTGAAAAACTTTGAACAGTATTTATACATCTCTAGTCCCTATAGCCAGCAGCAGCTTGCTTTTGGAGAAAGAAAAGGCCTGTAAGTCTTTTTTCCATAGGTTGTGCCTTGCAGGTGAGTCTGTGCATAAGGACAGATCTTTAAGGATTTGCTGCTCAACAATGGAGGCAGAAATAAACTTACATATGCAGAGAGTATGGAGCACAGATGAATCCAGTCCATTTGAGTGCAAGATTAGTTTCCTTTGAAATGCCATCAGAAAGCATTTGCTCACAATCTAGGTCACAGCAACAAAGGCTATGGGAGGGATTGACTGAAGGCAAAAGGAGTGAAGCTGAAATTACCTATGTTCAACAGCTGTCTAAGTCTAAGCCAGATGTTTGCAATGTTAAATATTCTGTGGGAACAGAGGTCTATACTCATGTAGACCCTATAGGGGGAAGAAACTGAATTGTACATTTATGTGAGTCCACACAATGACCTTGTAACCGTCTTACCTGTGCTATTGCTAAAAATCTCTGCTTCTCTTCATGCTAAAAGTATGCTGAACACTCATTTTCACAGCTAGCTCATACTGTGTTTTTTTCTACTGTTTCACTTCCTTCCCTGAATAAAATAATTGTTCTTTGGGCTCAGTACCGTGAACTAAACATTGATACAGATTAAGATGACCAGCAGATGATGGGAAACAGAAAATCCAACTAGAGTCATTCAGCATAAACAAATATTTTGAGGTGTATTGCTCAGGCAGTGATTAGTTTGCCAGCTGTAGGCAGAGCTACAGAGGAAATTAAAAAGATGGAGAATGCTAAAAACTGCAGAGGGAAAGAAACTACATCATGGTACACTGATTCATAATGCAGCAGGGAAGGAGTGGAGTTTAGACTAGGATCTGCTGGATTTTAAGATTCTTGCCTCTTTGAGAGTCAGCCCATCTGTGAGACACCTTTCTATACTGTCACACCAGCAGTGGAGCAGAAATTTTTTTTTTTTTAACAGGCAGGAGGAGGAGGGGGAAAGCCCTGTATAAAAATCAAGCTCTCATAAGAGGAAAATATTGCATGTACCTTTTCAAAATCCTTCAGGATGCAGCTGCAGATAATGAAGACAAATGATTCCTTCAAAATGCCAATAAAGATAATAATGGAAACAAGCTATGCCTAGAACTCACCTCAGCTTTAGATTCTGATGGCAACAAAGATAATAATATAATGGAGCCTATTAATGCAGTAGGAGCAGAAATAGACAAAAGCTAGAAGGATGAAGAGTTATTTAGAATCTCCAAGTGATGTGTACAAAAGAGCCTGAGGCAGGAAATCATCGCTGAGATCATGAAAACATGAACAGTACATGCTGAATAATGGAAGTACATTACAGCCTCGCTACCTTCACTTGCAGATAGTACGAGTAGCATCTCTAGTGCCCTCTGCAAAATGAGACATCTCAGCAAACAGCATTAAGTGGAAAATAGTCAGAATGTTTTCAGAAATACAGTTCTTCTTGTCAAGAAACATGAAACAGTCAGGCTCCAAATCTCTCCTGTCAGCGATGGAACATTAGCCAGGAAAATTCAGTAGGTTTAGGGTAGGATTTCTACTGAAAAAGAAGCCACTTACAGAAAACATCCCAGTAATTTTGGCACTCAATGGTATTACAAGAGACATGGGAAAGCTTGTTCAAAGTTCCTCTTCCTGTTTTAGATGATGGCGTGAGCTTCAGCCTGATGATATGGAAGATGCCTGCTTAGGGTAACAGCTTTTTGGCAGCCTGGAGATTCTCCTAATCCCTGGAAATGATGAAAAGATCTGACAGAAAGAAATCTAAACTATATGCACTTCTAAAACAGAATACTAGTGATCTTATCACTTCACACCTAATGCTATCTGATAATGCGGCAAGGCTGGAGTGTCCTTTTGTGTCACTTTCTCTGATCTTTAAGAAAATTTGGGACATAAATTAAATGAAATGGAACAGAAATAACATATTTTGAGCTGGAAGTTCTGGAGAGGGAACTGAGATGATTCAAGGATGGGACAAAATGGATGGTGAAGTAGAAAGCCTGGTTCGTTTCTGTCAAACTCATCACAGGATTTCTGGATGATAACGCAGGCACAGCCTGAGCCCGCGTGAACCCCAAGCAACAGGGCAGGCCTGTTCTACATACAACAAAATATGAAGTTGTCACTAAGGTCTGTTGAAAACACGGCTGTAAGTGTAAGGGACACGCACATCATTGGAATAGCTGTACTTACAGATCAGTGCTGAAAGTACAGCTGGCAGCCTATATTAATAAGGTTTAATCTGTTATCCAAGGAGACCATACATACATCATGGGAGTCGGTGACCTCCCAGAGGGATACTGACTAATAACTTCACTAGGATGGTTTAGAAATGATCTTGTAGCCCTTCAGGGCCTCTCCTCTACTGATTTATCGTCTTATATGCTTTTGAGAATCTGTCTCACACCTGCCCTTGAAACCTCAGCCTGCTCCTTTTTAAACTTGCCCTGGTAGCTCTCTTAGAATTTCACACATTTGTAAAAATCCCCAGAGCCACAATATTATCCCTCCTCAGAAAACCTGCCTGTGTCAAGGAGTCTCTGACACACAGGACAGTGGTGTGGCAGCAGAAGGGCTGTGCCACTGCTCCTGTTGGTCACTGGTACTCTGGGCTTCCCCAGCCGTCTGTCATCTCTCGGATGCTAACAGCAGGAGCAGTCTCTGTTACACACGCACAGTCCATATTACAGTGGGGCCTCTGATTGGAGGCAGCAGTATATTATTTCTAAATAGAAAAATACCGCTACTAAGAGAAGAAAGACTTTCAACTGAGATTAATATTTTATTGCCTGGGCGGTAGGTATCAAAGGGCTTTATGGCTCTTCTGGAGGCCCTTCAGTGCAGTTGGATTAAAATCAGCACAGCTGTTCCCCAACTGGTTTTAAAAATGCTTCCAGCAAATGCCACTTCCTGCTGTTGCTGTCCTTCTTCTGGAAGCTGCACCATCCTGCTCAGCTTAGCACAGAGGCTTCTCTTCCGCTTCCTCCTCCTCCTCCGCCTCCTCCTCCTCCCCTGTGTGTTTGCTTCAGGCCTAGCAGTCTCCATCCCTGCATCCTCTCCGCACTTCCCAGCAACAACTTCAGCACAAAATTGATGAGTAGAGCATGGCGGGGGGTTACCAGTAAGCAAATGAAATTGCACACACAAACAAGTGAGGCTATGAGTATGGGAGATGTCAGGTTCCTCTTGCTCTGCTCTCCCCTCTACACTGGGCTTGGGCACCAGGAGTGTATAGCTCTAACTGGTTCTTCCTGCACTGATGGGACAAGGTGAGCTCTGCTGTAGCCAGCCGACTCCTCATCTGCCTTGGGGCTGCTCAGCAGAGGCACTAGGACAGGTATTGCCTTGTACAGGCCATGTGGAGGTGAAACTTTCAGATGGTGAGGATTGCACAACCAGCGATAACAATTAATTGTTTCTGCCTCTGCTGTGGCTGACGAGGTGCAGAAACCTTTGGTAGCAATGCAGGGATGAAGAAGGGCTGGAAGACTCAGGCCTCTAACTGCACTTGGAAGTGAGCAACAGAGTGTGTACATTTAAAAGAAAATAGTTGAGAGTGCCTGTGCTGAAGAAGACAGGACAGCAGGACTGGAGCAGCTCCTTTTCTGCTGAAGAGCTGCAGATGGGTGATCCTGGTGGGAAGCTGAACGGAAGCAGAGTGACGGAAGTAGAGTTCAGAGTTTGTCTAAGCTCCTTTGATTGCTCTCCAATGCACTGCATCGAGTAAGAGTCTTGCTGTGCTCTAGCCTAGATTTCACTCCATCCCTAGGATGCAGATGCCATCTGCAGGAGCCACTTGATCCAGCCTCCTGCAAGCTACAACAGCTGCTAAGGGAAGATTTAATTCTAGTAGTCGAAGAGGTGTCAGAAAAGAGACTCTGCCTGTGTCCCTCCCTGCACCCCGAGAAGGAAGCACAACCCTATTTTGTGGAGAGAGCTGCAATGGCGGGTGGCAGCAAAACTGCCTCTCTCAGCTAGGGTCCAGGGGCGAGGGAGATTGGTTGGCTCACGCACCCCTCCTACTTTAGGGTGTAGATTGAAGGTCTTTCCCTGTAGAGCTGGGGGCTTCCCACCTCCAGCAAAAGTGTGTTTGACAGTATTTAGACAGAAAGACTAGAGTTGTCTGCTCCCACAACTGACTTCTTCCCCAATATGCTTCTTGGGTTCTCCTAAATATACAGGTCTGTGGGACTCTTACCTAGTCCTGACTTGGGACCATTTTCTAAGACAGATGATATGGTGTTCTTATCTCAAACTGTTACCAGTTTCTAAGAAGGATGGGTATGGTTTTGAATGGTTGTTAGCTTAATGAGTTGGGTTTTATCTTGCTAAATGCCTAATTCAGTGCAATATATTAAGAAGTCCTGAGCACACCCTCAACATCTCTCTCTGTCCTTTGGGTCACAGTGAATATCTGAGCTGAAAACAGAACTTGTTGTGAGCCAGGTCCCAACTCATCAGAAAACAAAACGCAGAAAGTCGCTTGTCCTGCTGTGGAGGTTTCCGTGGATGACTGAAGATTGTCAGGTGTGGATAAGCTGTCATCATATTAGAAGCATTTAACAGCAATCAGCAGTTAAAAAGAGCTTTAATACCATCCATACTTCTCTTGTGCACTAGGGAATTGCAGTGCCTGGTGCTGAAGGGTGTAACTTTATGATCATTCTTGCCAACTGTTTCACTAAATCCCCCAAATTTCTTTCTTGTGGATGTATGGAATGTGTTCCCTGCTGCCATCCCTCTCTGAAGAGATGGAGCTCTGGGCTCTCTGCAGCTGGGATGTGCCTAACAGTGGTACCCAGCACTCGGCCCCGCTCGCTTTCTTCCCTCCAGATGTGAGAAATGCACATAGTGGTACTTCCCAAATTAAGCATTCTCCTGCAGTGAGTGAGGAGAGGAAGCAATCTGGCTCTCCAGAGCATGTGTGAGCAGATGGCAGGTGAGCTCTACCTTCCTGAGAGGGAAAACACTTGTTTCTGGAGGCTTAGGGGTGAAAGCTCGGCCAGCAGTGCCTGGACTTGCAAAAAATACTGAAGTAAGAAAGCTGAACTGTGCCTCCCCCCTCAGTTTCCAGCAGTGTTTTGGAAAGAAGGCAACAGATGCCATCCATTTAAAACAAGCATGTCAGTAACAACCACAGCCTGAACCAAAACAGATGTCATCTCTATGGCTGTTAAGCCTGATATTTCACAGACTGCCATAAGCGCTGGACAGTGTAGCCTGAGGTTCCCCAGTCGCTTGTTGTACTTCCTGAAATGAAGACCTCATGCTCACAACTCAGAATCAAGTTAATTTGCCATCAGCACAAAATAGTCCTTCTCCTTCCTGACATCTCTGGGAAAAGATTTTGCATACACTTAGACTCTGCTGAGCAATTTTTCAAGCTCCCTAACGGTACTGGAGGACCAATGGTACTGCAACCTGAAAATAGGTGCCTGTTTTCAGAATAGTAAAAGTTCGCCATCCTATTCTTTTATGATATGATCTATTTGGACGTAAGCATGTTTACTCTATTGAATTTCCCTTTTGGTGCTAATAAACTCTTTGCAGCAAGGTTGTTCTCCCAAACACAGTTTGTGCAAGATCCCATATACTAGCACTTCTCTCACAAGTAAAAATCATCTTAAACACCTCTTTTCTTTGTCTGGAGAAGTAACATGCACAAGCCCCAGAAATAAGTTTTGAAAAGCAGCTTCCATGATACTCGAGCCTCTCCTTATACCTGACCTGAACTTTAGAACAGTTCATGTGCTATCTCCAGATATTTACAAGACAGCATTATCATCTGATTTACTGAGTCTGCTGAATGCTTGGGAGGGACTTTTAGAGGGATTTTAGTTGTGTATGTCTGTCTAAAGGGCAGCTCTTTTAAGAGATTAAAACAAACTTTTTGACTTCCTTAATGCCAGCATTTTAGAGGAAACATTATCACAGCAACTTGAATTGCTATCAGTGAATCAAGTAGTAAACATCAGTCTGAGATAATTAATAACCCAGGGGATGAGAAATCTAGGGAGCGTTATTTCTCAGTGGAGCCCTAGCATGGGTAAGGAACTTGACTTTCAGCATCTTTTGTGACACTGGCTTAGACAGCACAGACTTGTTGCCATACAGCTAGTGTTAGGAATAAATGCGTTCTCCTCTGGCAGTTATTAATCTACTTATTTTGATATTAGGGATTTTGTGTAGTGATTATAAGCAATATACAATCAAAAGTGAAGCTTAAATTCATATTCTTGAAGATTACATGGTGGCACTGAGGATACTGTATAATAAAAAAAAAATTACAACAACAAAGATTGTATCTCAAACCATGTAGTATCAAAACTAAATATTCAGTCATGTTCTTACTGAAATATCCAGCCTCCCATGTTCCTAGTTTACAGCTCAACTAATTCCTGTGGCTTTGCTGCTGGGGCACAAGACATAGGGGAATGCGAGTATTTGATTTTTTCCTTACAAATTGTCTGACATGAATTTTACAAACCCTTTTTTCAGTTTGTTACTGAAAACATGCCAATGTCAAAACGTCTTTGTGATCTTTTTAATTAGCTGCCCCAACTTGTTCCAACTTTGACATAGTCTATGCATAGATTACTCTGTGTCTTACCCACCTCTGTAGATTCACTTGCGGATCTTGGACATGATTGATTGGACTGACCTAAATTTCTTCAGTAAATATTCTACAGAGGTTTCCCAAGTTTTCATTCTTAATCTCCTAAACTCACTCATGTGGGAAAAAAACTTCAGTTGCTGTGTTAATTTTGTCATCTATAGCTAGGTATGAAAATTAAGTTTTACTCTCCTCCTCGAAAGATCTCTCACTGCCTTAGAGAACTGTGTAAGACTTACTGCATTTGAGCTCTAAATACAACGGTCATATGGCAATCTGTGTGTAGCCAGGATTAGAAGTGATTTGATTCAAAGGCCTGCACTTCAAACTGTTGGACCAACCTGCTTCTCCTGCAGAGAAATGTATGGTGTGGGTGCTGTCTGGTTGTTCCTGCTATTGTCTTTCATCCATCTTTATAGAAAAAGGGAGGAAGACAAAAGAAAGGCACAACTAGAAAAGTGTCTTGCATTACATTGGGTTCTCTCTTTCTGTCTTGGTATGGTCTCTCTTTTATATGATACTGCTGTGGAACAAAGACCTGAGAGCATTATTTAGCTCAGCTTTTTCCACAAAAAAATTGCTTTCTCTGTTTGAAGGTTGAAATATGATGAACAACAATACTGAAATTCTCTCCATGGAGTGACTACCTTTCGCAGCAGCAGCATAAAGTAATTCCTTCTATTCATATTCTCTTCTTACTAAGACACTCCCATTTACTCTGCTTCTGTCAGCTCTAATTACAAACCAGCAATACCCATCCCCATTTTTCTTCTGGATAAGCTCTCCCTTGAATTTTACTTATTTCAGGATGCTGGATGCCAGCTGGGAAATGGAGAAAACATTCTTGAAACTGCAAAAACGTTTTTCTTCCTAGACTGTTACACAGCACCTTAAAGGACTCCATGATTCTAAAAGAATCACACACACACAAAAAAGTACGCAGAACAATGGAGTAGCCCAGGTGCTAATAAGCAAAAAGAAAGAAAAATTTCAGTATAAATTAATATTAAAAGCCAAATGTCAAATGGCCAAACATTGTGTTAAAACCAAATATATATTTGGGATTTGCTTTCAAAAAATCTGTCTGATATGTAAGAAGGGCACAAAACCCTAAACATTTGGTACTAAAGGATTTAGCATGTGAACGAGAAATACTCCATACTCCCTAAAATTCCTTTCCCTGGATGTACCTGACCCACCTAAGTCAGCCTTCAGCCAACAGTGGAAGATAACCAGAAGTCATTTTGTCACTGGCATCCTGTGGATTCATCCCTGTGAGACTAGAGGTGTCTCTCACAAAGGAAAACAAGTGGGTCAGTGATGGTGCAGAATGTCCCTGGAGATGCATCTTATCTGAATTTGTCAAGAGACAAAGCTGCCATCACTTGTCTGCCAACGCTTATCTGCTCGTCACTGCACCTCCCAGCACCAACACCAGAAGCTCCTGCCAAAGTCCTCTGGGAGCAAATGTGTGGCCAGCACGTGTGCGCTGGGGAGCAGAGGGTAAAGCTGCCCTTTGCGCCAAGATATTAGGCTGCAGCCGTCACTGCTTGTCTGAGCTTTGTAATGAAAAATGACCAACCTGATCCAACAAGGGTAACAGCTATAAACAAGATGCCACGCATAAATAATCTGCTCAAAGAAACAGACAGCTTTTGGCATCCTGAACACGCTTTACACAACTGAATTGGGGGAGCTCCTCTAGACACATCTTGGCCACATCCTCCATCATCTTCCTTCCCACCGATCTAGTTCCTTCCACCTGCGGTCTCTCAAAGACATGCCAAACATCATTGCAATCTAGAACAGGTAAAAAGATGCCAGAATTATGGTTGCTAATGCAGTTTTGAGTATAGCTTTTGCAATCAGTGTGTCAAGTCATTCTGTCACAGTTCAAGAAGGCAATGGCAGTTTAGGTCAAAACAGATGCAGGCGAAAGGGAAAATAGATCAATTAGAGGCTAAGTCACAGACATCTTTTTGGTAATCTTTGCTGCCTGAGCCTGGTGATGAGTTCTGGCTGCATTAGTGTCTAAACCCTTGCTATTATCTATGTTGTACAGCCTGGAGAAACTAGTATTGCTTGACTTGGTCACCACTGTGAGTGTGACCTCGTGTACTGCCACCGTTACACTGAAGGTCAAGACAAAAATAAAATTCCACCATCCAGCTGAGAAAAAAAGATCATTTGAAAGCAAGAAAAGAAGAGAAATATGAAAAGAAAAAAACCTGCCAAGAAATCTAGCATCAGAGGCCAAGACCAGAGCAAGGTTAAGCCTGGCTGTGTGCCAGAATGCCGACAACAGGTCTTTCCACTCTGCAGTGTGGGCTGCGGTAACGTTGATGCCCTGCATCAGGAATCAGCTCCCCGGGGGAGTTAGTGCTCTGCCCTGGGAGAGGTTTGCTAGTACTTGTTTATTTCCTTAAAGGCCATCCTATGCCACTTAGCAGTGGAAGGCAAGAACATGATGAACTGCAGCAAAGAGCAACGTAACCCGAGTTCTGGAGCGCTGCTGCAACGGTCCCGTGTCTGCGGGGCACTCTGGTAAGTGCTGCCAAGGGAACCGCCTCTCCTAGTCCAGTTTCAGCCTAACCATGTTCCTCTTGTGCAAAGCGTTACAGCCTTGTTCCAATGCTTTAACCCACTGCAAGCCCCAAACGCCTCTGGAAGAGCCCCTCCGCCAGGGCTGCAGCCTGCTCCAGCGCGGGTGGCCCCTTGCTGCTGGTGGGAGGGAAGGCGTTGTGCGGCCAGGGAGAGGGGCACGGCTGGCGCCGGCTGCTGTGAAACCCCTGGGCAGTGGACGTGAGGCACCATCGCCCGGGTCCCACTGGGCCCCTACAAGCCCAGGGGCTGCGGACAGGCGCCCCGGCCCCGCGGGCCCCAGCCTCACCTCGGGCGGGCGGGCACCCGCGGGCACGGGCAGGCCCCGGCGGCGGCCGCTGGGCCGGGACGGGCCGACTGAAACCCAGCCCGGACCCACCGCGCCGCACGAGCCGCAGCCACGTCACGTGGCGCCGCACGTACCCGGGGCGGCGGCCAATAGGCGGTGCCCGCGGCCACGCTCGCGCAGGGGCCGCAGGCGCCCCTGGCTCGAAGCGCTTCCCCGGAGGGCAGCTCCGCCTCCGCTGCCTTCGTCATCGGCCTCACAAGTATCGCGAGAGCAGGCGGCTTCCCTCGTTCGGCTACTTCCGCCCTCTCCGCACAGCTTCGCGAGCTTTCGTGCCCTTTTCTCCGCTGCGCCACGGCGGGTCTCGCGAGCGGCGGGTGGCCCGGGCGGGGCGGCCCCAGCTCTCGCGAGACTGC
>VZTQ01011246.1:12607-33244 GCA_013400755.1 Pelecanoides urinatrix
GTCTCGCGGCGCTAGGCGCAGTCTCGCGAGAGCTGGGGCCGCCCCGCCCGGGCCAGCTCCCCGCAGCCCCCCGCTCCCCTCCCCGCAGAGCTAATATGGTCGCCAGCGATGGACCCTGTCAGGCCAGGTCAGTGGGAGCGGGGTCGCCGCCGGCCGCGGGGCTGCCTCCGGCCTCGGGCGCTGCCGCTACCCCACCTGGCGGGACCCCCGTGGCTTGGGCCATCGTCTCGCCCCCTCACACCGGCCGGCGGCGGAGCGGAGCGGGGCCGGCCCGGCCCGACCCGACCTCGTTGTCCGGCGGTGTGAGGTGGCGCGAGGCGGTTCGCGTCTCCTGCCCCGCTGTCCTCTCCCTCCCGGCGCCGTTGCGGGACCGCCGGCAGCCCTTTGTGCGGGAGCGCTGCCCCGGGCTTGCGGCGGGCGGGAGCGGGCGGCCCCCCGCTGCTCTGGGGCACCCGCCGCCCCCCGCCCGGGCCCGTTACCGCCCCCGGCGGCGGCTGCCCCTGCCGCGGGAGGCGCTTTGTTCTTGGCGGCGGTGGGGCCGGCTTCGGGGCCCGCCCGCTTGCCGGCGGCTGCCCGGGGCGCCTGGCCGCGGCCGTAAGCCCGTCCCGCCGGGCCTCCCGTTATTCCTGACAACCATTTTTGTCCCTCTTTCGGTTCCCTCTGCCGCAAACGCCGCGGCGAGCGAGGGATGTCGTGCCCATAAAGGTGCCTGCTCGCTGGGCTGAGGCCTAAACGGTACTCGGCTTAATTTGGGGGGTGATGTTAATTGTTTGGATGTTCAAGTGACGCAGTTCTTGTTAGCTGTTGATGATGTAGCATTTGCTTTGCAATGCAAGTGTAACTGTCGTGTATTAAGATCAAAGCAAACAGCAAACAAAGGGTAAGGGTTCTGCTGCAGCTCCAGCGTTTGGTATTCGTGCTCACAGGAGCAGCTCAGTGATGTCAAAACTAACACCATTTTTCCTGCTGTTTGTAATATAGATTTTATTTCTTTAAACTTTTACTGTATTAAGTTCTTTAGGCCTGAGGGGGTGTATCATTGGCACTGTCTCTTTAGTTTGCTAGCGATTGAATTAAAACGTTCCTTTTGTGAACTACCACTTCTCTTAAGAAGTTATTTATTCTCTCTACCTAATAGCTGTTATGAGGTTTATTTTTGGCTCTTGTTTGCTTGTCATTAGCCCAGCACTTAATGCTTTATGTTTTCTACTATATTAAGACCTGTATCTCTTATCTGAGTCGGTGAAGTGCATTTATCCTGTTTTGTAGATGGTAAACTGAGACAATAAAGGTCAAATATATTCAGGTGTGAGACTACGCTGATTACTTGCCTGACCTGTATATACCTATTATTACTTTTAAAATTTATCTTAGTCACACATCTACATCATTAGGTGTCTCAATCTGTTTAGAAACCTTTCTATATTATTATTTATTTACAGTCCTAGAGGAACATTGTTTTTGGTAAAATCAGAAATAAAAAGCTGTTCTTGTGAGTCCTCTATCAGTGCTCAAACCTTCCATTCTTTTATGGCTGTAATGTTGTGGTGTTTTTTTTGTTTTTTGTTTTTTTTTTTTTTCTTCCCCCCCAAGAAGCCCTTACCAGCCCATAATTGAAGCATTAGGAAGCTATCCACAAAAGAAGTTCTACAATGTCTCAAAACTTGGAGGCGCCAAGTATGGTAATGATACTTTTTAGTTGTTTGTAATTAGGATGGTACCAGCAGTAAACATGCACCACTTACTGCTGTAAAATGTTAGGAGATGCAATCGTGAATATGTGAATTCTTAATAGGTGTATTTGAAAGCTTATAATTTTCTAATCTGTTATTGCTTTATGAAGTTGGTGGGGGGTAATATTTCATGTAGCTCTTTTTCAGTAAGGAAGGAAGTATAGGTGCTGCTGGAGTTTTCAGCAATACTTCAAATCAGAATAATTTCTCTTGTGGAAAAAAATGAAGTGACAGAGAACTCCTATGTGGTACTTCAAAAATAAATATAGTTTTTACTATAATTTTGTACTGCTTCTTGGTGTTCTAGCTTCACCTTCCTAGCAACTTCAGATAGTGGGTAACTGTGTTTACTAGAACATAGCTTCCACTGCAATTGCTACAGAAAGATGAGGTTTTGTGGTGTTCGTACAATTGCTTAATCTCAGCATGTCATTAGTATGTAATATAACACTAAGTGATATGTGCCAAAAAGACTTTTACTGGGTCTCTTTTGAAAAATAAAAAGTATGTGCACATGTAATGGGGAGGGGAATACATACAGATGGAGAAAGCTATAGATCAGTGTCAGCTGGAATAGACTTTACTCTTGCAGATATTCAAAACACACTTTCATTATTCTGTCCCTTTGTTTTCATGTTAAACTCCTAAAATACTTACCTGAGGTACATATTAAAGATATTTGGGATTTTTTTTTCAGTTTTGCAAGGTCTGAATTACTCTCCTTTATTCACAGAATTCGTGATGTGTTTCTTAAGTAACAAATGACCAGTGGATTTTTCACTTTAAACCCATATTTGACAGCAGTAATTACTCCCCTGTTGTTTGAAGAGAAAAGGGGAGCTAGTGCACAATGGCTGCTGAAACTTCTGTACAACAGCTGTGTGCTCTTGCAAATTTCTGCTACTTGTAATAATGAAGTTAATCTTTCAGGTAGGCACGTAAGAGGGAGGTAGAATGCTTCTGTTTGTGCCTTTGTCCAGGAAGAAGCAGTAGTGTGGTAGTGACAAAATCAGTCAGTTCTACAGCAGTTTTTTGAAAAGCCCCATGACAGAAATGGAAATATTAACAGAAGATAGTACTTTTTGATAAGATATGCCATAAAGCTAGGAGCAGCAGCGGATATTCCCGAAGATATTCAGAGAAGGAGTCTAAATAGACTAGTCTGAGTGCCTGTGTCCAATAGAAACTTCTGTGTAGAAGTTGGAAGCCTCATATTAACTACGTATGAGCAAGATACTAAATAAAATCTAGGCACAGTGTGGGACAGCACTGATAGCAAATCCAGCGTCTGGAGTTGCTCATTGCCTTTGTTGCTAGAACATTAATTTTTGGTTTTACCTGTTTGCACTCTGCCTTGGGGCTCCTGACTATAATCTGACAATAAATGCCGGTTTGAGTTATTCAGATTACTAATGTAAATGTTAATTGATTTATTTGCCAATTTGCTAAGGAGAATCTGATTTTCTAGTGTTTAAAATAGTATTCAGTTATGGGGAAAATGGTAGCTAGAAAGAGCTCAGAATGATTTAGGGCAGAGAGGGCATCTGGAGATCTAGTCCAGCCTCTTGCTGGGACTAGAGCTAACTTGGAGAGCCTTTCTCAGCTGAGCTCTGCGAATCTGGGAGGATGGAGATTCCACCGCCTCCCTCGATCCTGTGCTTAACCACCCTCACTGTGAACTTCTTTTTCCTTGTATCCAGTCACAGTGTCCCTTCCTGCACCTCGTGACTTTTTTTGTCCTTTCACTGTGCACTTCTGAGAAGTCAGGCCTCACCTTCTCCGCAGTTCCTGTTAGGTTGTGGACAACTATAGTTAGCTCACTTAGCTTTCTCTTCTCAGGGTGAGCAAACCCAGGTCTCCCAGCTGCTGCTGTGTGTCAGGTACAGCAGCCCCATAACCATCTTGGAAGGCCCTTCGCTTCTGGATGTGATCTCATTTCTTGAGATCTCCTGTATCCTGGGAGGCCCAAAACTGCAATGTTGCAGGTGTGAGCTTGCTAGTGCCTAATAGAGAGAAGCAGTCGCTTCTCCATAGCTGATGGCTGCTAAGCAGCCCACTGGACAGTTAAATTTATCACTGTAAGGATGCATTGCGTATTATTTGTAATCCAAGAAAAAGCAAAACCATTTTCTTCTGGTAACTTGGCTTTTAAATAAAGTGCGTGGTGGCATTACAGCTGATTAGACATGTTTTTTTATGATATTCTTATATTATTTTGAGTGACTTGTCTAATTAGACAACAGTGATAACATCTGAGAAAGACACACAATGAGAACAGAGTCAGCAAATCCTATATTAATAGTTTGTGGACAAATCTCTGGATTAGGTTGAGACCACCAAATTTAACTTTTTTGTTAAAGCCTGAACTTAACTGTTTCACCATCTTCTTCCAGCTAGCTTTTTTTTATATTTCTCACTGTTCTCATAAAGTCATTTGCTTGCTTGCTGAAAATAATGGGATTTGGGGACAAATGTGAGTTAATCTTGATTTTTTTGTTCGCAGTGAATAGTGGCATCTGCTTCTTTCTTCTCCCCCAACTTTTTTCATTCTCATTTCCAGTTCCCTAAATTTTTTTTGTGCCAGAAAGCTGCTTCTAGTCAATACCTTTAATCCAGATTAGTAACAAACTAACTAAAATTGTATTTAGTGTATGTTATTCTTCTTTATATTTTATGAAATGTGTTTAATTTTGGGGCACATGGCAGAATAGTTTCTGGTCTTCGTATCACTGTTTATTTAAAAAAAAAAAAAAAAAATTATGGCATCGGATGCTTTTGGCTTGGTATCTCAAGCAATGAAATGGTGAAATTCACAGTTAAAAATGTTCTTTGAATATTCTAATTGTTACTGCTTTTTACCCACTCTGATCAGTAATCCCAACTCTAGATTCCTTGCATCTCTCTCCTGCCAGCATAGCATGCCTTCTTAAATGTCGCTGTCTTAACACAGTGTGGTCAAGCCATTGGTATCTTCCATTCAGATCCCATACGATAACTCATCTTCTGCAATGTATACATTATGCAACTCACTGTTCCATATTGTGTAATGAAGATCAAACCCAAAGGCAACTGGGGAGGCAGGCGACGGTAGCTCTTATCCTTCCAATCCCTAGCAAAGTGGAATTCCTTAGAAATGTGAGATTGTAATTTTTAAAAAACTACATAACCCGAAGGCGTTGCACTAATTAAGTCGCTTAATTTGCTTTACCCTAGATACTCTGCCTTATTCCATACGAGTGTTGTTTGAATCCAGTATCCGTAACTGTGATGGCTTCTTAGTGAAAGAAACAGATGCTATGAACATCTTAGACTGGAAGACAAAGCAGAATAATGTTGAAGTGCCCTTCTGTCCTGCCAGAGTTGTTCTTCAAGACTTTACGTAAGTGTGTGTGTGCGCCAAAAACACTGAAATAATCTGTGTAAACTCACTGAGTTGTGTGTACAATTCTTTGGCTTGAAAATAAATAGCACCTAGCCTTTTAATACTGAAGTATCTTTTTCTCAATGGAAACCTGTGCACTGCTTCTGCCATCCAGTAGATTGCTCGTTATAATTACATGTGATGCAAGGATAGGAGTTTTTCCACGGGGTACCCTGGTTTTAGTGCAGGTTGGCAAGGCTGAAGCTGTTGGCCTACAAGGAACACTTTCCAGGATAAGAGCCAAAACACAAATGGAAGTGGTGACATTTTGGCTGTAGCCAGATGGCTGATGGTTCATTGAAATATATAGAATTTTTGCTTGAGATAACTGAAGATTAAATATTGCTTACTCTACAGGTATACATAATCCAGTTCAATCCATGAATAATACATATATTTAAAAAGAAGTCTCTTAGGATATTAACTTTCTTTGTGATTTCAGTATGGCATAGCTAAAAGGGTAGTCCTTCAGCAATTTGCAAATATTAAATTTAAGCTGTTTTGCTGACTCATTATATATTTATCAAGAAGTGAAATAATTAAAGGAATTGTCTTATTAATAATAAAAATGAGGTAACTTCTGCTTAGCAAGCAAAGTCAGGAAGATTTATATAGTACTGTGTTATATAAACATTGTCCTCAGTTTTGTACTTCAGGTACACATATCTATGTAATAGCAACAAGAATATTTTTGTAAAATGCTATGAGCTTCAGAAATGGCTGTCTCTGTAAGAAGAGTAATAATACATGCTAAGGTATTAAAATGTATAGTACAAGCATTGTTTGCATAGCAAGGTTCTATCATAAAGGTAATAAGTATCTAAAAATTAGTTTTGTAGTAAAGTACCATTACACTTCAGAAGCATAGTTGGACAAAAGAGAAATGTAATTCTCTTCTTTGAGATGTTCCTATCTTCTTGTTTGGTGTGTTGTCTTCAAACATGCTGCTGCTTGTTGTGAATGAGTACCAACTCCATTAACTTTTAAAAATGTTCCAAGTTCTTTAATATTTACAGAATAGAATAGTAGGGGCTTATTATCTGAAACAGAACTTAGGTAGATCTAGACTTAAATAAAGTTAAAAGTAAAAATAAGCTTGTATATTTTAGTGAGTTAATGTCCCATGTTATTATACTATTTTGTTTTTCCATCTGTTAGTGGAATTCCAGCAATGGTGGATTTTGCTGCCATGAGGGAAGCTGTGAGAAATGCTGGAGGAGATCCTGTGAAAGTCAACCCTGCCTGCCCAACTGATCTCACTGTTGACCATTCTCTGCAGATTGATTTCAGCAAATGGTAATGTACCTCATTTTTTTGATGAACCATACATTTTTGTCTGATACTGAAGTGTGGATTCACTCTGGTCTTGGTACTATCCCATCAAATTATTTGTCATGTGTGGATCTCTGAAACTAGACCTGGTGGTATCTGAAAGAGGGATGGATAAAAATGGATAAAATAACACTCTTGAAAGAGAGAAAGAATGGTTGTGGGAATTTGAACCCAAATTCTGGGCAAGAGATTGCTGAAATAACTGGATCTGGTTTCCAGAAGATAATGTCTTAAGACAGTGAGGCAGAGGGAGTTTGTAATTTTGCTTTGCCCTGTTTTTACTGTTAATGTTAAACAAAACTTTTTTTCTAAATCTGACTGCCTTGTCACAGCTCCAGAGAACCGGCTTGCAACCCTACTAGACATATTGAAAGACTGTCATTTCAGCCCATGGCTTACGATTGATTCCCCACCCCCCTACTCCCCCAAAATGGGCCTGGATTTTACAACAGATTAAAAAAAGCTGTATATATTTGCAGAGAGAGAAGTGTATTGTAGGAGTCTGGAAAAGTATTGGGACTGGAAAACAGACAGCCTGGTTTTCCTTTTCTGATGGGCAGTAATGTGATGAAAACAGCCTAGGGCTGCCTTTTGCTAGAAAAGCAAAAAAATACTGCAAACGAGTTAAAACTCACGTTTTATTCAGTGTTTGCTGAAGTAAACGCTAAGTAAATAATGCAGCTCCCCTCCACTTTCTCCCCTGCCCCTCCATCATGGAACCTTTCAAACTCATGCAGAATTGTGTAAATAGCTCAAGCCCTTTGGGAATTTTAAAAGCTCATGGGGGAAAAAGCCTGTGGTCAAATGGACATGTGTGTATGAGTCATTTCTGTAGACCTTCCAAATACCTAGAGGATTTCAGCTTGGTTAGTATTAGAAGAGTGAAGAGCAAGAAGCTACAAATGATTTGCTGTGTTGCATATGTGTTGTTTCAGTTCTGTGGTCAGTCCATTCTTGTGTCTGGAGGGACAGCTGATTCAATTGCAATTAGCTAGCCTAAAATTATCAGAAAGACCAAGTGTTGGCAAGAGATCTCAACATGCTGCTTTGTAATGATAAATCCAGCTTCTGTAGTTTCACTTTTGGAAAGCTTACAGGATCTCAGCAGCTGCTGGCCTATGATAAGAAACCCTTCCCTACACGATGGTTTGTGGTGCTTTTATATAGCTTCCATCTGCTGATCAGAGGCTCATGGACTAAGTTGGGATTTAGACTAGGTATCCTCTAAAGCAATGCAACATCCTGCAATTCGGTAACTGAGTATCCTTCTACTAAAGCAGAAGCAAGCAGTGGCTTTAATTACAAATCCATGATTTGGTAAATATTGAGAGGTAAAAAGTCATTCGTTCTTCACAACAAGCTTTCTTTGCTCTCATGCAAAGACTGAATATTGTACAAATAGAGGGTAGTGTGCTATTTTTTATTTAAAAAAAAACAACCAACTTTTCTGTCTTACTTCTGACTGACTTGAATAGTGTATAAAATTTATCTGAGCCTTTGAGAATTTTTATAAAAAGCCAAACTAAATAATAAAGTTATGTTTCTTTTCTTGAGAAAGCTGTCTATAATCATTCCTCTGTGGATTTAACAGAACATGTACAGCACTGTCTTAAAGAAACATGTTCAGCAAGTCCATCACTTGGATGAGGCTCTACCCACATCTCTGAAGTTTAAAACCCTGAGTTTAGCCTTTGCAACATGGTTTAGAAAGACTTCTGGTCTGTTGTGAAGAAATTGAAGGAGTTGTTTATCTGGTGTTAATCTTTCAGACAATCCAGTTCTGTTCACTTATTACCATGCTACATTACTTAACTAAGCTTATCCTGTGGTATTTTACTTTGTAACAGCGTTGTAGTAAAATAACTATTTTTTTCAGATAATATTTTATAATCTGTTGAAGGGATTGCAAAAAACAAAGGGGAAAAAAAAAAAGAGCAAAATTCCTAATGTCTAAATTATTCCTCTATGTAATGTTACAGTGCAATACAGAATGCTCCAAATCCTGGAGGTGGTGATTCACAGAAGCCGATGGCAAAGCTTTCCCCTCTTAAAGCACAGCCTCGGAAGCTGCCTTGCAGGGGTCAGACTGCCTGCAAGGGGCCGTGTAGCGCCGGAGATTCCAGTCGCAACTCGGGACCGTTTTCTGCGCAGATTGAGAACACGCCTATCCTCTGTCCCTTCCACCTTCAGCCAGTCCCTGAGTATGAAAACTTCCTTTCTTAAAGTATTTGCACCCTGCTGTGTTGTTAAGCACTGCCTGTGACAGTTCATAGAGATGTGATTTTTTTTTTTTCCTAAACATTTTTTTATTGTGTCCCCCCCCTTCCCCATGTGGTTCGCTGGTTCTCCCCCCTGTGCATGTTTTGCCCGCCCATGCTGTATTCTTCTGTATCCTTCTGTACATGTGCCATAGAGAGGTTTCAGCATCTAGAAGGAGGTCTGGTGTACCAGGTTTGAATTAGTCTACAATAATTTTTTTTTTGACAAGAAGGGCTTTACTAAACACAGTGCAGATGGCCAGCCGTGTGACTCATGGCTGTGATTTTACATTAAAGTTTGAGACTTCCCTCATTTCTTCACAAGATCAACAAAGCATAGGAGTAATCCTCTACATGTTACAAAGTAAACCTCAGTGAATAAATCAATGAAGCATTGATTTATTTCTAAAAGTAAATTTTAGTTTTTCTGTGAGAAATTTTCAAAAGTCTCTGGCTCTTGGAAGAAGAACTAAGAACTAGCCTATGCATCATCCCCCAGCTTCTGTGGAATCTCACAGTCAATCTGCCATTGCATTGATATTCAGTGTATATCCTGCCTGTATGTAATGGCCCAGAGCAACCTCATCTATCTCCCTTTTCCAGATTTTCAGTATTATTAACGGATCATTATATACAATTCCATCTATGACAATTACATGTCATCATCCTCCTCTTTCCGCTGCCACCTCTTTTGTCTGATAGACTGTTCAGATCCTTATCTTCCTGTGATGGACAGGTGTGGAATTTAAAAGCTGATCAAATCTGTATCCCACAGCGATATGATGCTGATTGTCTTGGTAATTTTATAGATATGCAAATATTCCTGCTCAGTACAGGTGTAGGGATGCAGAATTAGTGATGTTTTCAGCAATATTGATGTTTCTGGCAGCAAAACAGCAGTGGTATTAAGCTGCGGTGTGAATGATGACTATCCCTTGGGGCTTTGCAAAGCAGTATAGCCGCTAACCTTCTGACACTGCAGAGAAGAAAGGGAAGGGTCACAATGTAAAATACACCTCTAGAGAATTGAGGACTTCCGTCCTTCCTGGTACAAAGCAAGTGTGTTCCCTCCCTTGTCCGCCTTCTCAAAGCAGAGATTATTCCTCTTAAATTGTGGATTGCTCCTTTATAATGAATATCAGTATCTTAATAGATAACGCTTAGTAAGAAAAGATGGTTCATTTTATGAGACTGTACTGATGAGTACTTGTGAAGAAAAAATTGTCTTGGAGGCAAAAAATAGAGAAATGGAGGATAGTTACAATTGCCCTGATGTTCTACGCAGCTGCTAAAGGTCTAGTACTGAACATGGAGAGTGTTTTTTATATGAAGTTGTGAACATCTTGGTTCTTTGCCGTAACTGAATTTTGAGGTGTGCAACCTGTAAGAATACTGATCAGGGGGAAAAAAAAGCTTCTTTGTATTGTAGTGCATGCTGGGAATAAATCTCTTGAAATGAGTATTTTTGAGATGAAATGCTTCAGGCAAACTATACCTAGAATAAACATGTTCTCAAGCAACAGCACAGATAAAACCAGTTATTTTTCACTGTTTACAGAAAGCTTGCTGGAAGGAATGAATTACCTTTGTTCTAATAAACCAATTCAAATTTTGCTGCAGGCTTAAAGGAGTCTTTCATCAAACAAGCAAAAATAACAACTTGTTTTTCTGTAATTTGCAATAAATTATGACAGTGCATGTAAACTTGGTATCTTCCTAGGCCTGAGACAGTATTGAAAAATCAAGAGGTGGAATTTGGCAGAAATAGAGAGAGGCTTCAGTTTTTTAAGGTATGTCTGTGTACCTGTGGGCTTTGTGTTGTGTTGTGTTTTGGTTGTTTCAAGACCTTGCTCCATTTGTCTACCAGTGTTCAGGTTTAGATGATAAATTAAATGTAATTGTTTGGAAATGTCAGACTCTCAATTCTGAATTTAATATGGGAGCAGAAAATCGGCTAATAACATGGTTTATGACTTTAAATCTAAAAATTTTTAGGCAGCAGAGGTTCTAAACCTAGGTGTTGCTTAAAGTGGAGATAATTTTTTGTAATTCTAACTTCAAAAAGTTTGTACTGTTTGATTTGGTTCTTATCAGTGTGAAGGCAGTGGACAAAGTAGGTATTTATGAAGCATTAGTCTTTTTAATGCTTCTTAATGAGCTCAGTGCCTTAGGTCACAATGAGTTTCTGGATAAAAGGTTCATTTATCCATATTTCTGTTACAAATCTTACTGAAGTTGGAAGCGTAGAACAGAAGCCGGTGCTGAGCTACTGCTGCTCTCAAACTAGGCAGCAGTGCTGGTAAACTTGTGTTTAATGGAAGCCTTGTGTGGTGAACATCGGCTTCTTTGTTGCTAGCCAGGGATCTGCAACATTGGTATTTAGCTTTCATCCACTAATTTAACATCATTTAAGAATCTGATGCAGTGATCTAAAAATCTTTTCAGATGGATAGACTAGGAGGTTTCCTTCTGAAAGTTTGAATTAGCTTTTACGTTATTAAAGAGGGAAACTGTCAAGCTGAATCTTGCTACAAGTTTCCACATCAGCTTTTTTAAATCTAGCATCCTAAGTTTGTATGTAGCAAGACACTTTTCTAAATTGTATCTTCAGTCTCATCCAGGAGTGTAAAACCTAAACTAAATTCTGATATAAATACAAGTGCTTAGGTTCTGTTGTTGAAATACTAGTCTTAGCTGTGCTTGAAATCAGTTGTGTGAACTGGAAGGTAAAGAGAATTATCCAGCCCTGCTTTTGAAAGATAGGTATGAATTATTGATTCAGCCTTCAGCAGGAATTGAATGAATGGTTTTGTTAATGATCAAGAATGTATAAAATCCAAGGGGATCACGTAGCTCTTGACAAATTGACAAATGAGCAAAAGCCACTTGCGTAATAGCAAGTACTGTTTTATTGCATATTCGTTTGTCATTTTAGTTATGTTCTAAGAATTGAATATACCTTTGAGCAAATGCAACTCTTTTTTTTTTCTTTCCTCACTTTGGAAAAATTACAGTGGAGTTCAAAGGTTTTCAAGAATATTTCCATAATTCCACCTGAGACTGGAATGGCGCACCAAGTTAACTTGGAATATTTGTCAAGAGTTGTTTTTGAAGTTAAAGATTTCTTATATCCAGATAGCGTGGTTGGCACAGATTCTCATACAACCATGGTAAATGGCTTGGGTATCTTGGGCTGGGGTAAGTATGCTAAGAATAACTTGATAGCATTTGAAAGGCATGCTAAAGCATTAATGAGAAATACTTTCTTCCCACTGGATATTTCTATCTCAAGCATAACAAATTCTCTTGAATTATACTTCAGAATTCTTTTTGTCTAAAAGTAATCTCAACTAACGTTTCTTTCCATCGAGAAACTGCTTTTTGTAATTTAAAGAGAAAATAGCCAAAACCCAATTGATATTAAAATAAGTGCTGTTTGTACATGCAGTATAAAATTTGTATGAAGGTTTCTTTTTCTCTAATTTTAGATACAAAATATTTTCTGGTTGACTGTCAAGTCTAACTTCAGCAGTAGTCTTGCTTGATTTTATTTTTCATGTACAAATATTTAACAGAGAACTTCTACATTTCTTGCTATAGCCTTTAGACTTAATAGGAAGGGTTTTATTAGATTTTAGGACCTCAAAATATTCAGTGCTGGTTACTTAAACTGGTGAAAAGCAACCTAATATTCTCCTTTCAGGTGTTGGGGGGATTGAAACAGAAGCAGTGATGCTGGGGATGCCGGTTACTCTCACTTTGCCTGAAGTGGTTGGGTGTGAACTGACAGGCACAGCCAGCCCACTTGCTACATCCATAGATATTGTTCTAAGCATTACAAAGGTAAGTAAGTTTTTAAACAAAGCAAATTTTGTTGCAAGTTCTACCAGTGGTGTTTGAGAACTGAATTAAATGCTGGGGGTATTTTTAGTATACCTTTAATCATGGCAGTGCAGAAAGATATAAATAATCTCTAACTGTTTTTATTTAATAGTCCTCCAAAGTAGTGGGTTTTTTCCTGTTCCCTCTATAGTGGTTTATTTACAGGCCGTCTTTCACTAAAAAATAATAATGAAAAAAAAAAGTATGTGAGCAGGGTTAGGGGCAGGCGAGAGAAGGCCCGTGTTCCTTTTTTCTCCTGCTGACAGCACATAGGCTTCTTCTCTAGCTCATCAACTTTTTCTGGATACCCTTTTTGTTCTAAAATACTCCTGCCCAGACACAAGGCCTGTCTGTGGTTGTAAGCTGGTATAACTCAAGAACATATTTTCTGAAGACAGGGTTTTGCCAGGGTGGCACAAACTGTCACTATTGTAGTAGGTGAAAAGCTAGTGTCAAAGCATTGAAGAGCTGTGATTGCTTTGAAAATATGTTCTTCTTTCTGGCATGATGCTTTAAGAAGCGTGTTCTTGACTAGGAAATCTGAAGAACTCATTTGCAGATGGATGTGTGTTTTATTACGTCAACTTCCAGTGCAGATTTTTAGAACCCAGTATGTTAATGGGACTGCATTGTTTTTTGTTTGTTTGTTTTTTTCAAACGTGGGCCTTAAGGATTCAGCTTTTTGTTTTAAACGTTCATGACTTGCTAATTGAAAATTGTTGCAATAAACATTGCTTGTATTGTACCTCTTCACATAACAAATGTTGTTGTTTTGCGTTCTTTTAAACAGCATCTTAGGCAAGCTGATGTCGCTGGAAAATTTGTTGAGTTTTTTGGGAGTGGAGTTTCCCAGCTGTCTGTAGCAGACCGAACCACAATAGCAAATATGTGTCCTGAATATGGTGCTATTTTGAGCTTTTTCCCTGTTGATAATGTGACATTGAAGCACTTAAAGCATACAGGTAAAAATGAAATTAAAATAGTGATTCATTGTTATAGTGTTTTAGATACGTGGCAATTTGGTTTTGTTTTTGCTTAAAACTCCATAGTTTTTAAACAGCGATTTTCTGCAGAGTTCTGACATGGATTTAGTGCATAAAATTCTGTTGTACAGTAACAGGCTGTGTCATGGGATATACTTGGCTACAACTTTTATCCTGTAGAATCTCATGCATCTGAGTAATACCTACCTCAAAAACTGTAGCATATGTATTTACTGTTGGCTAGTTTTGTGGGACGCTTAGTATGTGGCATTTGGGTCTAAGTTATTTACCTGCTTTATTGGCATGGATGTTTTCTTGTGGCCTGTTTTGTCTCCATGTATCCCATGTATTTAAGTGAGGCTGTAGTTTTTGTATGCACAATGCTGGCGTGTGGATAGCTGACTTGCCCTTGAGGTTTGTGTCCAGTCTGGTTCATTTGTCTAATACCTGATTTACTAACATCATGTTATTTTTCAACATCCAGAGTTCTTGTTTTCGAAACCCTTAAAAGGTTTACCTATGAAAAAGAAAAGTATTAAGAAAATTCTCACTTATATTTTGAAAAGTGTATGGAATATAAGTCTTCTTGATATGAAATTAATTCTTTAATGACCTGTAGATTCCCTACAATATCAAAATCTAAAATGATTACTAGAATTAAGTGAAACTGCAAAACAAATCACAACATGTTTCTGATTTTTTTTCAAATGATTTTTTTTTCCCTTTGAAAAGCATTATTTCGCTGACATTTCTAGCTAAGCTAGAAGAATGCCAATTCCTTATCAAGCTACTGCAAGTAGAGAAAGCCACAGGGTAACAGATACCAAAAAAAGCTCACTCACATTAGGAAGCCTTTTTGACACTGAAATCTGTCACTTCTAAATAACAATTAAACTCTTATAATTTAATAACAAACATGTTGTCTGGTCAGTGCAGAGCAAATTAAACATTTTCTAACAGTAGCCAGTAATACTGGCTATTACCAACTAAGCACATGATTGTGTATTAAACAAGCAAATCTTAATAGAGAAAAGCTTTATGAACTTCAGGGACAAATCTGTAAATTTAATTAGAGTTACAACTGCTAGAGTTGGAACAGCTTATTTTGTTTCTTGATATAAGAAGGAAAGTCACCCTAATTAAAATACTATTTTTTTTTTTTTAAATTCATGTGTCATTCCTGAAAAGCTCCTGGAGGTTGGGGTATGGAAGTGGTGTGCCTTGAAAAACAGTACTTTGGATGTTAAAGGATAAACTTGATGTGCTTGAAACTGTGTTATGTTTAATTTTATTTTTTTAACGTGACTTTTTTCATGTTTGAAATAACCTTGCTAAGGTTTTGACAAGGCCAAGCTTGAGGTCATGGAAGTGTATCTTAAAGCTGTGAAGTTATTTAGAAATGATGAGAGTTCTTCCAGAGAACCTGAGTATTCCCAGGTATGCTTGAAATGACTTGTGTCTGTATGTTTGATTCTCATAATAAATAACTACTGATGATTTAACAATTTTGTCTCCTGCTGTAATTTTCATTGCTTTAATAAAAGTTGAATTTATTAACTCAACAATTTTGAGAAGCAGAGTATGTTTGCAAAATACAGAGGGGGTGTGGGAAAGTAGGGAAGTACAATATGTTCGTGTCAGCTAACAGATACTGAATTCCTGTCACTCCCGAGTGATCAGGTCAGTCTTATGGATGGTAGAAAAGCTAGGGATAATGTTAAAACACTTTGAATAAGATGAATAGCCTTTTACAGTGGGCAGTCTTGAAAATGGAAGCCCAGAGTTTTAATGTCTCAGAACATTCAAATTTTAAACAAAAGAGGTCCTGGATGTCTCAAGAGTATATTCAATGTAATGTTGGGCTAGGATTGATAATGCATGCTTTTTTCTTTGTTTCTTTATTTTTTAGGTAGTGCAAATTAGTCTAAGTTCTATAATTCCATACGTCAGTGGCCCCAAGAGGTCCCAAGATAGAGTGGCTGTTAATAACATGAAAAGTGACTTCCAAGCCTGCTTAAATGAAAAGGTTTGTACAACTGATGTACTCTTCAAAAGGTACTTCCTATAATCTACGTGAATAAATGTCATGTTACTTATTCCTTGCATACCTGCTGAGCCCTCTTTACTACTATATAAAAAGCTTATCCAATGATATTCTTGTGTCCTGAAGGTACTAGCTCGTAAATCATAGGTGTGTTTGTCAGGAACATGAACTTCCAAAAATCCTTCCTTTCACAGTTTAGATTGCTAGGGAGGGAAAACTTCAAGTTAAGTAGTAAATAGCACAAGCTTGGGAAACATTTTCTCCTTTTCAGAGTTTTCTAAACAGCTGTATTTTATTTAATTTCCAAAATAGAATTACCATAAGAAAAGAAAACTCATCATATTTTAAAGGAGATGCAGAAAGACTTCCAAGATTTGTAGCTAATCAGTGTTCTAGGTTCTTGACTTAGCAAGTGATTTTTTGCTTGCAGCTTAACTTGACTTCACAGAGGAAATGTTTTTACTCTGAAAGCGTTACTTTTTGGTTAGGAATATGCATAGGTATCTAAGAATGCAGCTAATACAGGAATGCATCTTCATTTTTAGTGTTTATCATTGAAGACTGGCAAGAGTATTAGAAACATGTACACTTAAACACTCTGTAAAAATCATTTCTGTTGGTTTTAGCATTTCTGGCTTGTAATGGGGTGTATAATACAGAATGATTGGTTGTACTAGAGGGAGAAATCATAACTGATCATGGATCACAGAATGGTTGATGTTGAAAGGGACCTCTGGAGGATGACTGAGTGCTGAAGAGCTGGAGGGTGTGAAATCTTAAAGGACCTAGTCTGCTTTTAGTTATAATCCTCTTGCAGTTAAAATCTTGGGTATGCTTGTAATTCAGAAACAAGTATTGTATAGAATTAGACATGTACTCGTAAGGGATTGTTCTTTCATGTATAGCAGGAAATGAGCGTGGGATCAACCATGCTTTTTGACTGGCATTTGTTCACAATTGTTGCAAAATTAAAGCACTTAGGAAGAAAGAAGGATGAGACCACTGTATACACGCAGGCATGAACTGAGGGCTGCTTTTAAAATCTGTTTAAGGGTTCCTAATGGGATAGCTGAGTATTATTTTAAAATGAGGGTTCACTTGGTCTTGCTGTAATGTCATACTTTCTGTACTATAATAACTGCTAACGTGTATTTTTGTCATCTAGTCTGGTGTTAAAGGGTTTCAGATCGCAGTTGAGAAACAGAATGACATTGTACCTGTTCAGTATGAAGGAAATGAATACAAGCTATCTCATGGCTGCATTGTCATTGCTGCAGTAATCAGCTGTACAAATAATTGTAATCCATCTGTCATGCTTGCTGCAGGTATGTTGTGACTAGTGACAACTAACTTGATCTTAATGGTGCTCCCATGTTTACACAGCCTTTACCTTCACTTTTGTAGGTTCTTTGTAATGACTTGACCTAAAGGTTTCAAAGTCTGAACTTTTAGCCTTAAACTTGTATGTTCTAGAGGTTATATAATGAAAGTTACTTTTCAATAATACAATCTCAAAATTTGTGTCATAAAGCAGTATTAATGATGGTAATTATAAAATATTTACATTTGGTAGTATCTCAACAGATAACCAGTTTTAGGGCTCTATTCAGGTGGATGCACATAGCGACACAATTGATACAGGAGGTGGGCTTAGCTTTGACTCAGTCCTGGATGATGGTAGCTTGAACAGTAGTTAGCTGCAGAGTCTGGAAAGAAAATCCATATTGTTGAAGAATTGTTCTGTGCTTTAGCCACTAGTTAAGGAGTATGTGCCGTACCTTCACGAGCTGCATACAATTTTCCCAGAACAGTTAATCCTCTCCCAGACCTTGCTCTCTTCTTTTGAGGTCCTCTGTGGCCAAGGCAGGTTGCCCTTTGAGGCTGTGTGGCCTGTATCAGAAGAAGAACAAAAGAATTTGCACTGCCAGCTAGAACATGGGAAAGAGATTTTTCTTATAGAAAATGGGCATCTACATTATAGGAATGGGAACAAAAACCTGAATGGTATTGTTACAAGTTAAAAAACTTTATTTAGGCAAGTAGTTGCTTTAATATTTTAATAAACTGAAGGTCTACTCATACTGTTTTTTTGTTGTGTGGTTTTTGTTTGTTTTTTTTTTTTTTAAACTTCTTAATTTAACTAAGGTAGCATCATATAAATGTTCTTTTAAGGGATATACAAAACATAAGCTGTCTCTCTCCCCCCCGCAATAGGACTCCTGGCCAAAAAAGCTGTTGAAGCTGGCCTACTGGTTAAGCCCTACATAAGAACAAGTTTATCGCCAGGCAGTGGAATGGTTACACATTACCTCAGTTCAAGTGGAGTATTACCGTACCTCAGTAAGCTTGGGTAAGTTGTGACTCCTACTTCGTTTGTCATTTTAGGATAATAGTACACAGGGGTTTTACACAGGTTGATAAAAATGGTTGCTCTTCATTTTGGGTTCGCTAGTTCTTAATTTACTAGATTGTCATTTTAACTTGCTGACTTAAAGTTGTATTTTACTCCTTTTTATTTCCACCTTACAATTTACTATGTGTAGATCTCTACCTCATCTGAGCTTTGTTTTTTCAGTAGTGATCTAGTTAATTGTAAGTGTCTTACAAGACAGGATGCAATTGATTATATATTTTAAAAGTGGAAGCTGGATGTAAATTTGTCAAGACAGTCTGTATTAGTCTTTTCTTAACGTTGCTGCTGTCCTGGGTTGTTTAGCATGTTTTTGGTTGCTCTGCAGCAATAACAATTAGATTATGTTAATAATTCTGTAACAGTGCCCAGCTGTGCTGTGTGAGGAATGTTACTGCCTTTGCTTTGCCATTACTTATGGAACTAAGAACATCTTGAGATATTTTATTTGACTTATCTTGATCAATTACAAAAAAGTTACCTTATATCTTCCTGCCTGCATCAGTGCGATGTTCACTTCCTAAAAATTCTAATTGTCAGAGGAAAAAAAAAAATCTTCTTAGTGATTGCTAATAAAAGAAAAAGCTGTTTTGCTAAGAAATTGCTTGTGATCATTTAATGAGCTACTTCATTGTTTTTTTTCTAATGTAGGTTTGAGGTTGTTGGTTATGGGTGTTCAACCTGTGTGGGAAACACTGCCCCCTTGCCAGAAGCCATCAGGAATGCAATAAAACAGGTAAAGCTCTAAGGTTTGTTGAATACAGAAATATAGTTCTCACCCAGTTAGTTAAGTGATCAAGAAATACAGTAATCTGTGCAAAATGTACTTTATTGTTGGTTTGGACTTTGCATGACATTTTTGCACATCTGCATGTCAGAGGGAGATCATGGTAATTCATTGCTATGTGAAATAAACATAATAAATAGTATTTGTAGCATACAGATATAAATTACAAGATAAATACATAGGATCTAATCTTATGGAGGATGCAGTGTGTAGATTTTGTATCATAAATGAAGAGGAGGGGTTTAAAGAGCTATGTGCTTGAGTGATTTTTTTTTTAACCAGCAGTGTCTGAACAGCTGCAGTATTTTTTTTCCTGTGAAGCAGAAGAAAAATACAAGAAATAAAAGGCAGGAGAGGAGTTCACTGAAGTGACTGGAGAACACATCAGAGGGTCAAGAGTGAAAAGGAGGAGAAGGAGGGAAGGGTAGTGGGAGAGAACAAAATGCCTTTAAATTGAAGTGTTAGAATAAATATTTGAAGTAGAATGTTACAAGCACATCTGACTTAGTCAACAAAAAATAGCACAAGCTGTTGAAGTACCACAAAGTCCTAGAAAAATATATGTGGGTCTGCCTTTCAGGGTGATATAATTGCCTGTGGAGTGTTGTCTGGAACAAAGAACTTTGAAGGACGTCTCTGTGACTGTGTCCGTGCCAACTACCTTGCTTCTCCACCGCTAGTAGTTGCTTATGCTATTGCGGGCACTGTTAGAATAGACTTTGAAACTGAGCCTTTAGGTAAGTATTTCCTTACATCTTGTTTTCTGCATCTAATGCATACATAGAAGAGGTTTCTTCACATGCACTTCAGCATACAAAACCAGTATATTTGAAGAGAAAGCACAGTCATATTTAGTATTGCTCATAGCTAAAGCAAAGCATCCACTTAACTGATTAAATTCTTTGCATGTTTGGTACCATTTCTGAAGACCTGAATATATACGTATTTATATTCTAATATAAAGTCTAATATTTTATTCTTCAAAATTACCCTTCTGTTTAAAATCTTACTTAGGCACTGGCTTTAATGGCAAAAGTATTTACTTACGAGATATTTGGCCCACCCGAAGAGAACTTCACACAGTGGAGGAAGAGTGTGTGATATCATCCATGTTTAAGGAACTGAAAGAAAAAATGGAGGTAAGAATGATCTTTTGTTCTACGTAACTTAAAGATTGCATTTCATTGTAGCTTTATCTTCCAGTTGAATATGATTGGTTTGTCAGTTATTTCTGTTACTGTAAAGGAGGACTTAACTGAGATGGATACTTGTATTAAATAGTGATTCTTAAATATTATCCAGTAAGGTAACTTGTAGTATATAATAGAAATTAAAAAGAAAATCACCAGTAAAACTTTGGTTTCAGAATGTAAACAGATTATAAATCAATTTCTCTGTTCTTTTTCGTTAACTTTCTTTTTTGTAGAAAGGAAACAAACGATGGAATTTACTGGAAGCACCTGAGTCAACTTTATTTCCCTGGGATTTAAAATCTACTTATATCAGATGTCCTTCCTTTTTTGATAAACTTGTAAGTACATGGGATCTATCCACCAGATTATATGCATTACATTTAAGTAAGGGAATAGCTATTCCAGTAAAGCTTTGATGTTTAAGTAACAAATTTGATTATCGCTAATATTCCTCAATCTTTTAAATACTGTTTGTATCTCTGGAATGAGTGGAGGCTGTACATCAATGTGCTTTCATATATTGCAGATATGTTTTACGTCTCTGAGGATCTTGGAAGAAAAATGTGTTCTTATTTTTTCGTTGCTGTTGTTCCC
>VZTQ01011247.1:0-74257 GCA_013400755.1 Pelecanoides urinatrix
CGCGCCGCGCCGCGCCGCCCCGACCCGAGGAGACGAGGGGAGGCGAGCGGGGCCGCCGCACTCACCACTCGGTAGCGGCTGGCGGGCTGGTGGTGGTCCATTGCGCCCGCAGCTCCTCCGCGACCCTCGGCCCTTCCCCCGCCGCTCGACCGGAGCCGCTGCCGCCGCCCCGGCCCGGCCCTCCCCTGCTGCGGCCGTCCCCCGCCCACCTCCGGCGGTGGAGCCGGCCCAGGCACCGCCCCCCCGGCACCGCCCCCGCCAGGGGAGGTGCCGGCAGAGCCGGGGGAGGTACCGCCCCCTCTCTGTGACGCACCGCGGCGCGCGCCCCCCCGCAGCCCAACCCCCCGACACTCCTGCCGCGCATGCGCGTAGCTGCTGTCGGAGAGCGGCGGGAGCCATGTTCTGGCCAGGGCGGTGGGCGTGCGGCCTCGGTGGCTGCTGCACGTAGGCAGGGCAGGGCCGCGCCGCCTTCCTTCCCCGCCTGCCGCCCCGGTGTCGCTCCTTTCCCCGTGTTTCCCTCGGGGCTGCTGAGCCCGGGGTCTAGCCTGCGGCCTCCCGCCTGTGGGCTTCACCATCTCTGCCGCTGCTGAAGGCGCTGAGGGTGGCGGCCTCTCGTCGATCCACTGGGCCGAGGGCTGTGAGAGGCCTTGGCCCTGCTGCAGGCCTGCACGCTGTACTGTGCTGAGCCCACTGGCCCTGCTCGTGGCCAGCCCCAGCCCCTTCCTGGGTGGCTGTGTATACACAGCTCCCAGCTCATGACCAGATGTCTCCACCTCGGCCCTTTCCCCTCTCTTTTCTCTGCAGGACTGTTCTGTGAAGCTGTCCTGTCTGAAAACCGTGCCTTGTTTAGATACTGACCTCCATGGGGCGAGGAGATGTAGGATATGGCACTGAACACATCCGTCAGACCTGGAGGAGGATCTTGAATACTCATCTCCCTGTAACAATTTTGAGTCGTGAGCCTATTTGCCCTCGATTCCTTTGAAAATTCAAGGCAAAGCACCATTCTCTTAGGAAAGTGTGACTTTTTCCTCCTCTCTTCCTCAAAAGCTGTAAATGTTTATGTGTTTATAGGTTTTTGACCTCCTGGGGTAAAAACAGTGAAAAACACCTTCACCCATAGCGGTGTATCAGATGAGGATGACTCATTCCTAGGTTCCCAGATTGTGAGAGATGTAGCTGTGGTACGAAACAATTTCGAAATAGCTGTAGATACAGCTCCTAGCTGCAGTGGAGAGGACTGTCTGTACATGTAGCGGAGTATAACTGATCTGCAAGGTAAATGCTCTCACGAAAGCAGCTTCTTGCTATCACTAATGACTTCATGCAGAACTTTATCCTGCAGCCCAGATCATCACCTTTATCCAGGCTGCTTGCTTGTGTGGGGGCTGACCTGCACAGCAGCTAAGTGTTTTCGTGCACGCAGTCATTACTGATAAGCTGGGTGAGGGCTTGAGGGAGTGGAGTTAAGTCCCAATATGTGTGCGTAGGAGGGCAGAGAAGTGGAGAGCGAGCTTGGAGTTTTGTTTCTAGACGGGGGTGGGCGTGAAGATATACAGCATTATGAGGGAGGAGGTGGTGGAAACGTGAGGCTTTTTGCGTGCGCCCAGGACCTCACTTGCAGCCCATATCTGGCTAATGCAGCGGTTACTAAAGCAACCCAAACAAAACAAATTTGGGAAGTGCGGGTCTACTCTATTGTTCCTTGCATTTGTTATGTTCATCGTACAAGAACTTTTCCACATCAAAAGCCCTAACAGTTAGGAAACAAAGTTGGCAGAGAAATATAGGTTAGAAATGGATTAATGTTATTATTTTCCTAACAGGATTTCCTCCTTTTTCCTCTTTACCTCTATAAATAATGAAAGTTTCTAGGTTTAATTATTCTGTCTTAAAAGGAACAGTTATTAGTAAAGGTCATGTTGAGTTTAAGAATAGTCTGTACAGAGTACTGCACTGTGCTTGTGTTACCAAATAGAAGGAAAATCTCTTAATTATATTACCGGATTTCATGGGAAATGGAATTTGGACCATTCATGTAATAGGTTTAACTTCCAGTGTCTTATATATTGTGAGAAACAATTTTCCCCAAAGTAAACCATTTCTGAAGTGTTGCATGTGACATGTCAGTGCAGGAAGACGTTTCCTGAAAAGTATAAAAAACAAAGATGGTGTGTTGATCTGAAATTTTGAAAATGTCACCTGACCTCCACGGGGTTTTTTAAGTGTTTTTTTGTATCTCAGCTCCATGGAATACACTAGAAACTCCAACTTGGGCACTAGTTAATAGCTGCCAAATAGCATTTCAGTCTGTAAATGTTAGAATACAATTGGGTAGGCATTTATTAAGATGTAACTTTCAGTTTAGAACTTGTGCAGATCCCTTCTTTTAAGGGAAGAAAGGACAGTAGGCAAGAGCCAAAATGTCTTCAATAGGGAAGTTAGAAAATATTCCATAGAAGCTTGGGAAGAGTCAGTAGCTGCAGGGGTGGATTTAGTAGAGGTAGTAAAGATGTGTGTGGGGAGGGAGTTTCATACTTAGAGACAAATTTTGGATGGGTGATACAACTTATGAGATACACAGAGACACAGATTTTTCTTCAGGAATATTATCAGTGTATTTATAGGACTTATCCTCAAAACAGATGATGTGACTAATTTAAGCTTTAAATATGTCCATCTTTCAGTTCTTATTCTTTATGGAACATTGTAATTCTTTTTTTTTAAAGCTATGTAACTGGATCGAGGCTATGTCATTGTATTGGTAGAAGGCTGAAAAAGGAAGGTCATACATTTCTGTCAGATCTTTGTATTTTCAGAATAGTGTTATCTGTATATTTTAATTTAACTGTCTGGTTCCAGAGGTTTTGACTATGGCATAATATTAATCTATAATGCAAAGTAATTGGCAAGCATTAAGGCACTTTTAAATCACAGAACCACAGAAGGGTTGAGGTTGGAAGTGACTTCTGGAGGCCACCTGGACCAACCCCCCTGCTCAAGCAGGGCAACCTAGACTTGGTTGCCCAGGACCATGTCCAGACAGCTTTTGAATATCTCCAAGGATGGAGACTCCACAACCTCCCTGGGCAACCTGTGCCACTGCTCTGCCAATCTCACAGAAAAAAAAAACGTGTTTCCTGATGTTCAGAGGGAACCTCCTGTGTTTCTGTGTGTGCCCATTGCCTCTGGTCCTGTCACTGGACACCACTGAAAAGAGTGGCTGCGTCCTCTTTGCACCCTCCCTTCAGGTATGTAGATACATTGATGAGGTCCCCCATGAACCTTCTCCAGGTTGAACAGTCCCAGGTCTCGGAGACTTTCCTCACAGGAGAGATGCTCCAGTCCCTTCGACATCTTCATGGCCCTTTGTTGGACTCTCTCCAGTATGTCTACATCTCTCTTGTACTCTACTGTACAAAACATATTGAATGTGAAAAATGTATATTTCAGAACTCAGGACTTTATTGCTTAGATGAACAAGTCATGTTGACTATAACACTTTGATATTAGTTTTCAGTTTGACCTTCTTAATCCTTAAGGGCCTATAGTGACAGTAATGGTTGTCACCGTTTTCTGGATCCTGAGGTAAATTCTTCATTGTAAAAGATCTGTATTTTAGGAAACATAAATAGTGTTCTAAATAGCATGTAAACAAAATAATGTCAAAATGACATTTAAAAGAGAGTATTGCTTCACATTTGTTTTAGGAAAGAAGAAACTTAATTGCTGTTAGTCAGCAAGTTTACAACAGTTTAAACCTTGCTCCACCATGAAGACTAGCCAAGAAAAGAATCTTCTTGGTAATAATAACTATTGCAAGCTCAGTTCTGCAAAAAATTGACTTGAAGGATGTGATCTGAATTCAGACAAGTCAACATAATTGCGTGAAGGCAAGCAGTACAAGACTGTTAGCAATTTTAAACTTGTTTTTCATTCATTATTCAATCAATGGCCAGCAAATAAGAAAGCACTCTATTTGACTTTACAGTTCTTCACACTTACCTGCATAAGCCTATTCAAATTTTTAAGGTTTCTGATGGAAGTTACATAATAGATAGATTTCAGAACTAGGTTAATTTTATCAATAACTATTTTTTGAAAATATCTTGTAATAAAATATAATCATTTAAATATTTGTGTGTAACAAACACCGGTGGTGGACACAATCTAAAAAAAACCCCAAACAACAAAACCAAGAAGTAATTACAATTTTTTAAAATTTATATGGTATAGTTTTTCAGTGTTTTTTCAGATACAGAACTGATGTTATAAACCTAGTCTTGATACTAGCCAACACGTGCTGTTATGGAAATAAACAATGTTTAACAAACAAAAAAATCCCCATATGGCTTTGAAGTTTCCATTTAAGAAATGGGGTTGTATAGAATGTGCAGAAGTAGGCAGGGCCGATAAAACTGGTGACAGTAAAGTAGAAATACAGAACAAAAAGTGTAAATATATGCCAAATTATGAAGGAATGTGGGAATATGTGAGAAAACACCTCCAGTTAGAAAACAAAGAACAAAAAAAAAAATCCCCAAACCCTTGAGATCTGTTGGGAAAAATGGCAGAAATGGTAGAAGATGCAAATGGCAATATGCTTTGTGCATTGAAAGTCAGTACAGGTGGATACTGCAAGAAGAAATCCATTGCTATTATGAAGTCCTATTTGGACAGGACATTTCCACTCTGACCCTGGCATTACTTGTATTTTTTGTACTATCAATAAGGTATGATTAAGTAGAAAACAGTTTTAGTGTTTTCTCAAGGAAGAAGTGTTTTCTCTTCTTCCTTAGGAAGATTATTCAAATATTTGTTCAGCCATTAATCTGAAAGCTACTTTGTTTTTAAACGGGTTCTCGGTCTCCTGTGAATGATGTGAATATTATCTCTGTTTTAAAACATCTTGAAATTACATGAGAATAAGTGCACAAAAAATCTAAACAGTAAAGGCCTGGATGTTACCTGAAAATTCTTTTGTTACACAACTAGAAGAGGAAAGGCCAAGTAATAGAACAAGAACTCCATGCTCTTGTAGTGCCAGTATTGCTTTAAAATTTTAACTGCAAAACATGGTCTCTGTCCTACAGGAAGAAGGGGAAGCTGCATATATATTCATGGTAAGTTACTGGTAGGTCAGTCAGTCTATTATATTGGCATTTTACCTAATGCTTATAACACAATCTAAAAATCTATTTGAAAAAGCTATGAAGTGAAAATGATCTTTTCAGTATCAAGATGATGCTGATCATTCAAATTAGATGTCCTGCACAGTACTGATAAGGGTTTTGTTCTAAATAACTTTCAGTCTGTTCATCATTATATATGTTTCTTATATATACAGCTCATGAGCAGGTTTTATGTCCAGATTTATTTTCCTCTATATAAAATAAAGCTCTGCAGAAATTATAAGCCTCTTGGATTAGGAACCACCCTTTTATTCTGTGTTTGTAATACAACTGCATTAAAAACCACACAGCGTTGCACTGTTACAGTGGCTCCTTGTAATGCTAGCTTAGTCTCCTTTGAATGTAAGTCAGAATATAAACAAAAACAGAGCAGTACCGTGCCATTAACCACCATATCATCAACCAAACCTAGCCAGCTGCAACGCTAACTCAGCCTAAATTCTGTCTAAGGCCCCATGCCTCGAGTTTCGTGTTGAGTAAGCATTCTGTATCTTGCAAAACCCTTCAAACGGCTTTTAGATTTCTGACATGCATAGTTTTTACCTATTAGCTAGACACATGAGCTTAGATGGCAGTTAAAACTGTCTGAATACGACCACTTACCTCAACAGGTAACTTGTTAAACGTGGAGAAAAATGTTCTTTTTCACTGGTCGAGCATGTTAACAGTCAAACAACAAGTATTCCACTGTCAGAATACACTGTACTATTTCAGCTAGAGGCAGTCACCTAAATTTTATACAGACACACCTCAGGAACTAGTAATACGCAAACACATAGTCACAACTGTAATTAAAATTGCTCGAGTCTTTTCCATATTCTTGTTTTCAAAAGCATGTAGCTTTCTGGAGAAAATGCCTAGTTTGCTGAATCTGAGTGGAAGTATCCATCAACATGTGAGCTGACCTAGGACTGCAGTGACAGAAAGTAAAAATGAATTTTGAGAAATAATCTTCAATGACAATTTCCACCAAAGCTAGCTTTTGTTCAGTTGTGAGGTGCGTGTGTATAGCTTCAGGCATGATATTTCAGCATTCATAGCAGTTATGAGGCAAAAAAGAATGTGCTATGCTTGAGTGTTTTAAATGCTGCTGGGAATGTACAGAAGTGCTCTAAACTCAGCAGTTCAGTAAGGGTTTGATCCTGCATATGGTTTTGTGAGTTCAGCTAAACAAAAGGAGGAACACTTATCTTGAAATATTTGTCAGCTGTGTTGCCCAGATTTATTCCACTACAGAGCAGTTAGCTCGCCTAAATTTATATGTTTCTGTTACAGATGTCTGCATCAGATCTAGATATCTGGATATTTTTTATAGTGAGTGGAGAAAAACAGGCACTTTCATGATGCAATTCATCTCATTCTAAGAGAAATGCCTCTGGTCCTGTCACTGGGCACCACTGAAAAGTGTCTGGCTGCCTTTTCTTCATTCCCTCCCTTCAGGTATTTATACACATGGATGGGATCTCCCTGAGCCTTCTCTTCTCCATGCCAAACAATCCCAGCTCTCTCAGCCTCGAGGAGCCAACAAGGAAAGCTGCTCTCCTGGACTCGATACTTACAAACAAGGAAGAACTGATCAGGGATATGAAAGTTGGAGGCAGCCTTGGCTGCAGTGGCCGTGTGACCACTGGAGTCACAGGATCCGGGAGGATCCAGGAGGAGGAGGATCCTAAGAGGAAGAAGCAGGACAAAAAGCAGGACCACAAGCCTGCATTTCAGGGGATCAGACTTCAACCTCTTCAGAGATCTTGGAAGAATCCCATGGGATATGACCCTGCAAAGAAGAGGAGTCCAGGAGAGCGGTTGATATTCAAAGATCACCTCCTCCAAGCTCAAGAAGGGTCCATCCCAACAAGTAAGAGATCAAACAAAGGCAGCAGGAGTCCTGCACAGACGAGGAAGGAGCTTCTAAATGAATTCAGACATAAAAAGGAAGTGTGCAAGATGAGGAAGCTGGCAGGTAACCCACAGGGTGTGCAGAATGTATTTTTAATAAGGGTACATTTCTCAGAAAAATAGCAGAAGGTACTTCATCTCAGTATTGGAGCTTTGTTTTTTGTTTTTTGTTTTTTGGTTTTTTTTAGGATATCTCATTTGATTAGCCCTTTCTGGCTGGAAAGTTGAGGAAAAGGCCATTTAAGGGCTAATTTTGCTCATCACAGAATAAGGGGGAAAAGACAAAAGAGGGAAAGGATATTCAAGAGTTTAATTCTAGGCATAGGAGACTAGTCTCTTGTACTTCTGGAACTGTGTTCACATGCCAGCCATATTCTCTTGGAGGTGAAATCATTGTGGGCATCAACCACCATACTAGTTCTGCAATGTGGCCGTAAGAGAAAAAAAGCCCCAGGTGCCCATCTCAGAAAGGAGAATGAGTGACTGAGGATCAGGGCCATGACATGTTCCAGCCATAAGTCTATAACTTAATAAGTACATTGAGTAAGAATTAAGTGATCTTATTTCCTTGTCATTTGGAATAATCTGCAGTGAGAGCTTCCAGAAGTGCCGAATCATGTGCTGACAATACTGCTATTAAGCTGTTTGCACTGACAAATATAATAAGAAGCAAAATGGTGGGATTTGAAAATGGGAGCCTCTGTAAAACCTGCAGGTAATGTTAAGTCTCAGAAAGAAGAGAAGGCACCAGACAGGAGGAGAAACAGGTGAAAAATTGCTTGCAAGAACCTTTGGAAACTTAGAAACCAACAGATGTGAGAAACCATGTTGCCTAAGATACTGGCTGATACTTTGAGAGAGTTTGACTGGAACTAAAAAATAGTCCTTTGCTCCCTATACTTACGGATCTAAGATTGCTTTCCTAGGTCCTGTTTCCACTGACCATTTGAAGGACAGACTCAGGCATGCATCATATCAAGTTTTCTAGCCTTTGATATATACTATACCAAGTTTCAACAGAAACAAAGCCCAGAATTGCAGGCTGAATGGGACCCATAGTGTTTTCCAACATTTTTTTCTGATATCTACAACTGGAGATGAAGATCTGGGTCTTGTGCAAGAATCCCAGCAAAAGTGAATCTACATGTAGCAGGTATAGTGACAAATCAGCAAGTACTACAGGAATATGACAGCAACTCAGGTGTCAACAAGCAACACAGAATGTTGTTCAACTCAGTACACAAATGTCCACTTGGAAGGACATGCTAGTTTCGACTATTTCTACTCTGAGGCAAATGTCCCAGTCATGAAAGAAGCGTGATATTGTTAGGCTGATTCGGACAACATAGAATTATGAAAGATAGAAAAGCTGGTTCCAAATGTTTAATGTACCAGTTGTTCTGACACATGAGTTCTCACAGAGGTAAAGCATGTGTAGATAATGCCATGGTATTTGCATTTCAAAACAGTTTTGCCAAGCATGTGCTTTTCAGGATGACTTTTAGAAACGTTATTTGATCTTAGCACTATCAGAACTAGGTAAAGAAAATGTTAATAATTCACTCTCCTTGAAGATCAAGGAATGCATCACCAGGATTCAAAACACATTCAGGACACTGTAGGCGGGACTGGGCTCTTCAAATGGCAGCATCTGTTACAGGGTGAGCTGAACAGCTCTCCAGACTCTGCAGCCTTACAGCCCAGCACATACAGTGCTACCATGACACGTAGCAGGCTGCAGGCTCTGTCTTAAGCTGACAACACAGGCACTAGGACACGTCAGGATTCACCCAGACTTGTCTTGACCTGCCTGGAGGTTGGGTTTAGTTTGTTTAGCTGTAACAGCCGTTGTCTGATAACCAGGTGACTGTTACCTGATTTGTTTCAGCCTTTGCTTAGCTTTGTACAGTTGAATGGTGTAAGGCTTATTATAATATAAATTTTTATAAGTAGTAGATACAACATGTAGTTTTTCTTTCTATAGTGACCTATCTATGACACTGGAATAAAAATGCAGTATAGGCATACAGGCATAGGATGATAACTGGAGCCTTGAAAGTGCAGACACAGGATGATAACAGAGGCCCCTGGGTCATAAACTACTCATCAGTAGTCAGTTACTGGCCGGCAAAGGAATGCAGCCTTGGGAGCTGGGTAAAACAATTTAGGAGTAACAAAAAGAGCAAAGAACAAGCATCTGATATATGTAAAACATACTGTACATAGTAGATTTCGATGTAATATGGAATTGTGAACCGATGAATAAAGAGCAAGTGGACTGTGTTAGCAAGTACATAATAATGACACTAAGCAGACCCAAGAGTAAGGAGTAAGAAACCATCAACACCAACATATTTCTAGAAAAGAGGAGGAAGAACCCCCAGCATCATACCTCTTCCATGCATGACTCGCCATGACACCCTTCTCCCAAGACGAAAGCCATCAATCTTAGGATGTGATCTCTGTCACCAGAATGACAGTGGAAGAGTGAGCATAATACCACAGAAAAGGGCAATTGCTATAAAGTTCGGTTATTTCATTTTTCACTGTATCATTATTAGGATGAGCTGTAATGTTTGGATAAATTGAACTACAGTTGTTAGTACTGTTGTACCTGGACTAATAATAAGTCTTTGATTAGACTGTCAAGGCTTTAATTAGACTAGCAGTAAATTCCCAGTTGTGCATAAAATGTATGACCCACATAAACTGAATAAGTTGTAATGAACCACATTGGCAGGAGAAACCTAAGCTGTAATTTAAATGCAGCAAATTAGTAACAAGTTTGTAGAGAATGTGGGCAAACTAGACTCATAAAATTTAGTGCAACTATGGACTGTATTGATTTGATTTCCACTGACTGTAGTGGGAGCTTGAGCATCTATCTAGCTCATAGGTAGGCATCTAGCTTACCCTGTGTGCCTTCTAAAAGCTACAGAACGTGTAATTTGACGTTCTCACTGCATAAGTGAAAAGATCCCAGCTGAGTGCAGGAAGGATTTGTTTTTCTGCTACCAAGGGATCAGCAATAGATGGATGGATGCTAAATAGAAAGTATAGAGTCACAGAATCATCTAGGTTGGAAGGGAGATGCAGAGGTCAGCTAGTCCAGCTCTCTGCTCAGAGCAGGCCCGGTTACATCAGGTTACTCAGGCCTTGCCCAGCCAAATTTTGGATGTCTCCAAGGATGGAGAATCTGTTTCAATCCACATTTACTCCATTCTCTCTGTTGGCTGTAAGAAGGGCTTCTCTGCTAACTTTAGACAAGGCTTAATGAGGCATTGAGGAAATCAATGTATAATCATCCTAGCACTGTCAAATGTGTCATGTGTTGTTGGTCGGTGTCAGAGAGACGGTGCTGGTCTAAATGTTTGTGGGTTTTTTTGCCTGACTCAGTATAGCTGTTCTACTGCTTTTATATAACCTCAGTTTTCTTCCTCCTTCAGCAGTTTTTGAAGATACAGTTATAACTCCAAGCAAGCACTCAGATGGAGGAAAGCTCCCTTCATATAAACTCCTCATCTATTTTTTAGAAAAAGAAGCCAATGGACACAGGAAATTTGGAATCCTACCAAGGCATGAATATTTATAGCACCAGATGTTTGAATGAACTAGAAGACCATTAACTCCATCTGAAGCAGATGCCCATAAGAACAGAGCTAAGAGAGGAAAAAAGACAACTTTTCAGGCTTTTTTGTGAATCAGAGAAGCAAGAGTACTGTTTAGGTAGGAGAGAGATACTTTTGTAATGGGAGCCTAGGGATATGTCACAGAGTTAGCCTCTACTAATTCTGAGAAGGCTACTTATCACTACGGTAGAGATAACTGATACAAAGTTCAGGTTTCGCAAAGGAAAAAGCAGTATGGATCTTTGCTGTAACTTGTTACTCTGCTGTTTCTAAACAGTATATCTGACATATACTACTGAAAAATGTAGTGATTCATATGTCAGAGACAATAGTGAATCAGTCAGTATTCAGGAAATCAGCGCTGGTATCCTCTATCTTCTAGGATAAAGAGGCTGATACCACACTCTTACACTACTTTTGTCCAAATCTAGCTGGAAAATTATTATATCCAATAGATCAAGTTGCTAATTCGTTTCACTATTAGTACTGTTGCCACTAAAGGTGAGTAATTATATTTAGTGCCTGTGTTTGTAAACCTCATTAGAATTGATTTATGTGATCATCTCACAGCCATGCTGAAAGACTGAAAGACTTTTAGATTAAATACCTATACCAGAAGAAAAAAAAGACTTTCTATGCAAAAACACATGACTAAGGCAAAAATGTCAATGAGTCAGAGTCATCGATGGCCCCAATACCAAGTGACTGGCTTACTTCCCAACAGCATAAATACGAAAAAAAACCACTAAGCGGTGACTAGGCTTCTTTAATTCTCCGTGTCTTCAGTACAGAAGTCTGGCAATATTCAGGACACAAGCACAGTCCCAACAGACATTGCTAACTACAATATGTCTTAAATATGTGCACTATGTACACCACAGCTGGAATATTCGTAGGCAAGTGCTCAAACTTGGTTCTTCAGAAAAATAAACCACTATATGTTGACTTTGTATTGAATATCATGCAGAGTTTAATATTTGGAATACCTGCCTCCAAATCTGTGATTGATTTATGTCCACAATAACCAAGAAAAGATGCAGAACCACAACTGCTCTCTGTTGTTTTCACAAAATGAAGCAAACAAACGTGAGCGTAACAATTACTTTTGGTTTTTGAATAATCCCTCCATGACTCAGTATCTCTTGTCGAATGTGAAATCTGCCACAACTTTCTCTTCTTTTTTGCTTCAAAATTCAAGGCGTAATCTAATTTTCTCTTATAGTAACACACAGACAATGATACAAAGTGTCCTGTTTCCCTTTATGAGAGCGAAACAGAAGAGGCATCTGATGTGCAGCACCTCAGCACCAGGTATTCCATTGGGAGAGTGGCAATGGATACAAAAAGACATAAAGATGGAGATGTCCCTGCCCATGGCAGGGGGGTTGGACTAGATGACCTTTAAAGGTCCCTTCTAACCCAAACTATTCTATGATTCTATGATAAATAGAAGGGTTTTTGGGCTTTATGAAAGCGTATAAAATTAGTCTTCTAAGGACATAGGAGGATCTTAAATGTCTGTCTTGATTTTTAGACAGCTAAACACACATATACATAGTTGACAGCAATTAGAGTTCAAGTTTATTTCTGAATTGCAGATAAATGTAGTGGAAATGCTGTTGTGGTGAACTTTGCTATAGAAAATTCATAAAGGCACAGGAATGAACTCTTCCTGAAGGACCATTTCCTTCCTGTAAATTTCTATGGAACAAAAGCAAATTTCCTGTAAAAGCTCTCATTCACTTCAATGAGAGCAGAACTGGGCACTTAAAAAGGAAAGAGGATAAAAGCAAGGTTACTAGCAGCTAACTGTAAGGGGAAGTATGTTTTCCCTGGCTACTACAGAAGAGCTACTACATTGTCTGGCATTCCCCTGAAGCAGTGTCCTTGCCAGGACAGAGGCTGGGTGAAAGGTCTTGCATCATCTTTTATCAGAGGGAGGCACAAATGCTAAAGATCTTGTGCCAAAGTGCACGTTAGTATTTGATTTTTTAAAAATACCACTGTGTCCAAAGCTAAAGAACAAATACAATTTTATATTTTCCTGTATCTTGGTACAATAACATGTTGTCAATTTAGCCAAGTATGAATAATTCATCCAGTGAATCACTGTAATTTCTTTTTAAATGAGCCTAGAATAAGATAATAGTGCCTTTTGCAACAACAGGTAGTACCACAATAGTAGAACTTCCTAAGGTCAAAATAAGCAAGGCTAAAATAAATATCTTTGAACTGTAAGGGCCAGATACTTTGCATTGTCCCTACTTGTTTTGATATGCCCAAAGGCATGAAGCAGCTATAAAAACAGGATTCATAAATCCCTCTGAAATAAATTCTCAGCTGTCATCAAGCTGGTATATTGCACCAAAACTTTTTTTTTTAAACTTTTTTTTTTTTTTAATAACTATTTTCTGGAATAGAGTAGATATCCCATGAATCAGAACACAGACCACTGGAATTTAAAAAACCATAGTCATAAGACACTATTAGGATAGTTATTAGACTTGCCCCAGTTCATGGGAAAGTAAGGCTGGATTACTGCAATTATTTCCTTTTGTGTGTCCCTTCATATTATAGTTCTACTACACAATTTACCAAATCAACTGGAAATGCTAGATTAAAAAACAAAAAAAACAAGCAGAACCCCCCCACGCTTTTTCCATCATTCGGGACTCTAGGTGAGGGTCATCTGAAATGCCCTAGGATACTCGAGGCATCCTAATAGGGCTGGCAGAACCTAGGGGATACCTCAGGTTTTTGAGATGTGAGATGGCATCTATCTGAGAAACCTGAGGGCCTTTGAAACAGCAACTGAAAGTTGAGGCAACTGAACCAACCTTTTGTATCTTTTCTGTCTAATTCTCTTTCTTCTCCCCACCCAGCTCAGGAAGCCCACAGGGCAGCCTCTTACGAAATGAAGAAGGAGCTCACAGTAGCACTTCATTTTTTAATTGATAAAATTGTCTTTCTGAGATACCTTTTTTTTTTTTTTTAAAGTTCTCAAAGATTAAAAATGGACAGACTGGCTTAAATTGTCACAGAAACAAATGATTGGTAAAAGAAACAGCAACAGGTTAACAACAACAGCCCAGCAGATGAGTAAAACACTGTATAGATCCATAACTATTTCCATTAATAATCTGCTATTACAAAAAATGCCCAGGCACATAATGAATCATTTTAAATTATGCAGATGTTACATAAAGGAGGAAAGGTATGTAGGGAGAGATAATGTCCTGAAAAAAGATTTTTATGCCTCAAAGTTTGCCTTTTTCCCAGATCTAGCAGTTATCTAGTAAATGCAAATCTCTCTCACACAGGTCTTGCTTCATTTCTATTCTTGGACTATCAGGAAAATCACAACATTATTTCCACACATATTTTATAAATCAAATAAATGGTAAACTTTAGAGGAGATATAACAAGAGATCAGGAATACTGAGAATGTCCAGGACTTGAGCTGTCAGATTCTCTTGCCTAGCCATTTTCGTGCTCCATTGCAAAATATCTTTTTTCCTGGGATTTGTTGGATAATAAAATTTGGTCCTATAATATTCCTTCCTGGAATCTGGCTCGGTTCCAGTCAAGTATTAATGAAAAGTAAAAGCTATGGACAGTAATTACACTAGTCTAATAGCCTCTACCTCTCAACCATTTCATATATAAGGAACATCTTTAGCTTGCATTACTCATATTGACTTCTTTTCTATATTAGATATGTAGAATTTATAGATATGCTTTACATATGCAAAATGGTAAGTTCAGAAGATGCTTTGAAAAATGATGATGCCAGCTGGTGGTCACTTAACTTTTGTCTGTCAGAATATTAACATGGGAAGCTGACTGTGAAGCTGTAAAGCGCTGAAAGGCAGTGAAAAAAACCCCCATCTTGGCACAGTAAAGAATGGAAAAAAATAGCTGAGTTGCTCATAAAATATGGTGATAATTGGAGGAAAATATGGAGGAATCCAAATAAAGATAGGGGTATCAGGTAATATTAATAAAACAGGCTTGTGGATTTTAAAACCATGTGAATGTTATGGCTGATCTTGACGCAAACAAGGAGACCGTCAGATAGTATGGCAACAGGAATTATATGAACGGGGTTTTGATAAAGACTGGAAACGAACAACAGAGAATTATGTGCCTCAAAGATCATATGTCTTCGGAAACAAAATCTCTGGAAAATGTGATAAGGCAGAAGAGAGCCTTCGCCTCTAGGTCATACAAAATGTCCCACTCCCTCAGGGTCTTGCTCCCAAAAGCTGCCAATAGTAGATACACAGAGAAGAGGGTAAGAACAAGGCAAGCGTATAGTGACACATCCCCAGAATATTTGCCCAGCTCCCAGCAACCTGAGGCTTACAAACCATATGCACTATCTTTGTATCCAACAGTCCCTGGTAGGCTTTTCTTCAATAATTTTTTTCATTGCTTTTTGAACTTGTGACATTTTAATATTCCGGTGTCACATGGCCAAGACTTCTATGTTGTGTATTTCCTCTTCTGTTTTTTTATCTGTCACCCTCCGCCTTTATTTGATACACCTTATTTCTTTTTCTCGAAAAGGCAATGAGCAATTGATCTCTATTAACACTGTCCACCCTACTTGTGTAGACTGCTGTCATCTTTCTCTTGCGTCTTCTCATTTTCAGACCTCCTAGGTCTGATACTGAAAGAGACAGTGAAGAGCTGGTGGTAAAAGCGCTGCATATGTTGCTCTCTGAAGGAGGTGGAGTAGGGCAAAAGGAATATGGGAAGATATTATCACTGAACTGGAGAAGTTCTGATGAAGAACAAAAATAGGCATCTTTTTGTTTCAAAGAATACAATTATAGAACAATTGAGGGAAGACTTGACTAGGCTTCTTAATTATCTTAAAAGCAAACAGCTTCTTCTGGAAGCATATATGGGAGGAAAAATTATTTTTATTTAAAAGAAACTGAAGAGGAAATTAGATTGCTTGGGAACAGCAATATAACAGATACTGGTAAATCTCTTGATTAATTATTAAACGCATAAGATAACAAAAAGACTTTACACGCTAGACTTAGTAGTCTGGAAATACCTCAGTGGAACAAATGAACATTAACACATACCAAATTATGAGAAAGAATGACAAGATTAAATCGAAAGGTTATCATGGCATCTCTACCATTAGTGCCATCTTTATTACATTATCCCAAAATCAAAGGAAATGAGAAGGGGACACCAATATGGGATTTAGAATAAAGGTACCTCTGGGGGATCAAGTATTTTACATTTGTCAGCTACTCAAGAAAAACATGGAAAATACTCTTAAATATATTAATTTTATCAAATCTGAAAAAAAGAACATCATGTCATTCTGTAAAATAGTCTTGGGTTTTGATGAAAAATTTGGAATCTCAAATAAAACATTTGAATGATAAAATTAGATGCTTGGAACTGAAAAAATGTACTCTATAGGTAGGAAGGGAGATCTCTCTTCAGTTTTCTAACAGTTCATGAGTACTCTGGGATATACTTTATTCTCTTTAAAATGGCTACTGAAAAAATGGTTTAACAGAAGGTAAAATTTTCAGAATATCACAACCTCAGAAGAGTTCTACCATCTTTTTAGATATGCTAATAATTTGGTTATGATAGGAGATGCATAAAGTGTGGAATTGGATTAAGAAAAAGAAATTTAAGATCAATAAAAAGAACCCCAAACTTATTGTTATAAGCTGACAAATTATATTAGCCACCAGCCTGTGAACATAAATATCAGTAAATTGAAGCAATTTAAATACCTACCAGCATTAATTGAGAATTATTTGGGGACAGAGTAAATTAAGACCTGGGTGCACAGATGGAATGCTTATAATTATTCTTCAGATAATTTTAGCTCCAAAAATTAATTGTGAAAGACTGTCTCATATATATAAGATTCTTAAAAGTTTTGTTTTCTATGGATGGAACATTTGAGTAAGAAAGACAATTCAATATATTATAAGGTACCAATTTATGTTTGGGTTAGTGAATGGGGTTTTGTTTCATTACATTTATAGGAACGTAATTGTCATTTGAATTTTCCATCCCTTCTTCCAGAAAACCTTGAAATAGTAAATAGGTTCAAAAGGAAGGACACAATCAGTGGTCATTTTTCTAGGGAACAGGCTGATTCTTTCACTTTCCCTGTACATTTTTCCACTGTGGGTTTTTAAATGTTCATCACCCCGCAGTGACCCCTGAAGAATCTGCGTTCTTTAACAGAACTAAACATTTAAGACAGTTGTACCAACCAAAAAATTGAAGTAGAAGTGTGTGATGCAATGCTGTACAGTACTGATACAACTGTTTTTCTTGTTAAAGCAATCTGAAGATTTATGAACATCGAAGTACTTAGGTGCAAGTTATCCCCTTGATATTTTCACGGTTCATTAAAGCCAAAAGAGGTTGTGCACTGCAAGGAGTGAAATCTGTGCAGCGGTTGTTTTTCCGTCTTTGAACATCTAACATGAGGATTTATTTTACATATTTGAAGCCTGAAAGTTGTTAGTTCATCAGCTAGTTTTTAGACATAATCTGCTTGAAAATGCAGTGCTGTAACAAAGAGGGTAAAGGAACGTAAGAAAACCAAGTCAAGTCATTCGTGTTGCTATTTTTGTCACAACTGTTTGCTGGTGATAACCTAAGTCTTTCTGTGTGCATAAATTATGTACAAATGGGCAATGGAAGGAGCATTTCTGGGCACTTGCTGAGCAGCCAGAGGAGGAGAAAGCCAATACAGTGCTTGGAGGGAGTGATCCAGCTGGCAGCTGGCATGTCTCCTAGCCATCAAGTTTCCTCCAGCACTAAGGAAGGACTCTTTGCCCTGTACTTGTTCAGTTATCCAGGCCAACACCTTTTTAAAAACAGGTCTATAATTAGGCCCTGAATCCATACATTCAACTTAAGCAATCGGACTTTCTGAATTGTCAGGCACCTGGAAATTTCCACGTCAGCTGGCTGGTCTATATTAAGAAATCAAATGTACCAAGGACTGTTCTCTGGCACTAAAGGCAATTGGCATGGAGCGGCCCCCAGCTCCACACCGATGCGACTGGGCTCTCCAGGACAGGGTGGCCTGGCCTACATTGCCTATTGGGAACGGTCTCTCACCCATGCTGTTACCCAAACCCCGCCTGGGAACTGTTGGAAAGCCGGGCAAAGTCCAGACTTCTCCAAGGGATCGTACTTGCAGCTGAGTGATACAAAGCATGAAATTACAGTGCCTGAGGATTCTCCCCAATCTTTTTAAATTGCTCGCACAGGCATGGCTAGTAAACACTCCTAGGTGCTCAGGATTTCTAAAAATCTTCTCTCTTGGTTTTTTTTATTTCTTTTACTCTTTCACTGTTCCCGTTTGGAGAAGATTAGCTTAAGCCACTTTGTTTCTTTACTAATAGCAGTGAGAAAAGACCTTCCATTATATCTTTCCCACTAGACTAGGATGTTCTTTCCAGCTTTTCACCACCTCACTTTCTTAGATATGGGGTTACACATTAACCTGTGAAAGTTAGACCTGGACTGGTGCAGTACTTGGCAGATTCAGTCCTGTTCCTTGTACAGTACTTTTTAGGCAGCCAGACTGTAATCCTCTTGCTTGTATTAAACAATATCTTACTCTGAGTAGTCCACTGACATCAGTGTGATTGCTTCTGGTGGAAATAAATAACAATGGTGAAAATCACTGGTATACATAGTTCCTGGGAGTCACACCTCACCTGATTTTTCATGGGTTTATGATTCTTTCTGGTCTCTGTCATACAGCAGTTGAAACTTGGAGCCTTTCACAATGTAGTAAATGAATAAAGGAAAGGAAAAATAGATCACAATGTTGATCTAAAAGTTAAAAATTAAAGATGTGCATGGTAAGACCGAAGCTATATAAAAAGGAAGAAAGATCAATCAGCCAAGTATTTGCATCTTATTGTGGCCATTTAAGCTTTCTAGCAAAAATAAACATATAGCTATTGGGTTTGAAAGACAAAATGTCATGAACTTTCCAAAGACAACTCTTACAAAGTGACCTTTGTGAATTGCTCGGTTTCACGGGTAAGCAGAAATGTATCCTTAGTTCCTCAATTATCTTCAGTCAATGACCAGCACGAGTGGGTGGCATGACATGTGCTGATGGGGGCCATGTCCTGTGAGGACAGAAGGACTAGTCAAAAGAGAACTGCCATCAGGAGTATATGAAAGGAAACTTAGGGACAGGAAAATTCCTAGACTTAATTGGCATTAAAGAGTTGGGTCAGAGTCTAATCACATGTTGTAAGAAAAGAGTACTCTTTTGGACCTCAGATTGTCTTGAGGTTTCTTCTTTTTAGTATTTAGAAAGTCTGAGAAAGAAAACAACGGTCTACCTATATTTAAGTGTACTGTGGTACAGTACACCAGAGAAGGTGGCGATGAGGACATGTCTAATTCTCCCATAGCTGACAATTATAATCTGAAAATTGACTCAAACTGAGTTCAATCATTTCAATTTAAAATTTGATTAAGTTTTCTTATCTTCCATTAGGATGAAAACCACAAAAATTCATAAAAGGAGCTCCTATTCCTCCCGATTTGCTATTAAAAAAAAAAAAAAAAAGTGTATTTTGTCAGAGCTGTCTGCTGCTTCTGGTACCAATGTACAGAGGGAATTAAAGATCTTGAAACTGTATTTTTCAGTTCTAAAATACTGCAAAAGAGAGCGGCTAAATGGCAACAAAAGCTAAGATTAAGGCATCAGTTTCCTCCACAAGTAAGTAAAAAGACACTGCTCCCAATTGAGAGTGCAGCAGGCCTTAGGATCCCTCAGACAAAGAAAAAAAAATCTTATCAGAACTTTGAGGAGAAGCTTTTAAGCATCTGGTACAATTATTAGCGTGGCTGCCTACTGTGCTTACATTTCCAGTTGAGTTGCCTCAATACATCAGCTGTTCAAACACAGATAGAGAAAGGAGCTGGAAAATATTTAGTATATTTTTCTCTGTTCTTCAGAGAGGCTTTTGTTCTTTTTTTTTTTTCTTTCCCCACTGAGATGACATGCAGGGTAAAATCCATCCTTTTATTATACCAGTGAAGTAAGCAGAACTGAACCGGAGATTATTTTTGCCAAAGCATATAAATGTTTAAAGTTTATACCAAAAACTTCCTTATAGACTATACTATGGTCAATCAATCAGACCAGCGAGGATATTTCATGTATATGAGAGCTACTGAGATCTCGATTCTCATTTTTTCATCTACAAGTCTTCACGTTCAGGCTGTGCAAAGGGCTGCACATTGATTTTGAGACTCCAAATTCCATTTGAAACCCTGTAATATTCAAAATGATTGTGTGACATCAGTAACATAATTGCAAAAGGAGTAACACCTGGCAAAGTAGAGAGGCATTAGAAATAGGTGCATAGAATGGTTACATGTTCTCATATGCCCACAATATTAATTTTCTTTTTTTGGGGGGGTGCAACATCAAAAAAACAAAATTGAATACGTTATTGAATATTGTAATGGAAATGGTAAGTAACAATGACAGTCATTATCAAAATACTGTTTTTTCTAAAAACGAAATATGCCAGAATCTAGTATGAGTCTTACATTATTCATAGCCATAAAAAGAAAAAATATCTGGCTAGGGGCTCCAGCTTACTGTCTAGTGAGCTTTTCCATATAAATCAGGACTGAAATTCTTGTTTCTAAACATCCCTCATTTCTCAAATAGCCATAGGACTTGAAGTGATAGCGTCCTGATCAACAGTCACTTTCTATTTTATCATAGCATATATTTTTCAGGAGAGGGATAAGCAATTGAATGGGAGTAATTGCTTTCATATTTGAGAAATGTATGCTTTAGTAACTAAGGACACGAATATCATTTTTACCAACCAGACATTTAATGAAAAATATAGAAGGCTGGTATGAGAGCACATTTCAATACTATTTTTTTTCATTTTTGCCATTCAAGTAGGTGATTGTTCCGCATATATCCACAAAAGTACTGACTGGTTCAATTTAGTGGAAAGAGAAGCTAAAGGGTTCCATATCTAGAAATAGCACAAATTAATCACTGGACTGAGTTCAGTAAAAATCATGAATAAAGACAACAGAAGACTGAGCATACAGTATTTGCTGTAAATTCTGACAGTTTTTTCTGTGAATGTCTACTGGAAATGCAGTTATTTGACCTACTACAGTTGTAAGAAAAATGTAAAGGAGGAAGGTCTTTGAATCCTAAATGGGTAATTATAACAATACAAGCATGAAAAAAAGTAAACCTAGGCTAGCAAGATCTGTCCTAGGCCACTCATTGACTCAAGAGTCAATATTGAAAGAAAAATTTTGGAGACATAACAACAATTAAATCTGCTGAGTGATTAATATGGTTCCTGCAAAGAAAATGTGACTCTTTTGCAGTGGTCTTCAGGCAAATAACTAAAGCATGTTCGTACAGAAAGACTCCTGTGTACGGCAGATGTTCCAATGAAGACCTTGCGACAGTGATAGCATTAATGCTGCCAAGTAACAATAATAAAAAAGATAATTTTGAACAATTTTTGCTTTCTACAACAGATCTATGATGTAATATATAAAAAGATCTTCTGACATATAATAAAGCGTGGGTATTGAGTGAAGCAGGTAGGAGGGAAATTTGTAAAATATAGTTCAAATATCCTTTCCAGTAATTTGTCATCAAGACTTATCCTGCATATGTTTTCCCAAGTGTAAAATTTACATTGGAACAGTACTTTTAATGCCATTTCTATTGAGATGTCTGAAATGTAAGAACCTATATAAGTGTTTTCAAGACTGAAGAGCAAAAAATAGGATGATTAGACTTTTGGAAGAGAGCATTTACGCAAAGTGAAAAAGGAAAGCAATGTTATTTAGATGGGTATCTGAGACGTAATTTTATCTACTCAGTTGTTGAAGACTTGGTGGGGGGTATGTTTACACTCATGTTTTGAAACAATTCTTTCCTAGTTTTATCTTTCTGTTCCTTTTCTTAATCATAAAAATAATGGGTCCAAGCAAACATCTCCTATCCCTTGCAACCTAATCCATGATAAAATACACTCTCATTCTAGAGAGACACACGTGTGAGTCCAAGTAGCATCCTAACCCTAAGGAGAGCAGAACATGTCATGAAAGGTGCTGAGGGTTCTCGGTTCCCATTGGCAGTAGGACTGTGTATGTAACTAGTGTTTAAAGCAATGCAAGTACTCAAAACTAGCTAAATCTGAGACGCGTAGTAGACACATAGTAACTTGTATTCTTAAAGTTAAGCACCCATTTAATTTCTATGAAGTCACAGGAATCACATCTTTCCATCCAATAATTTTCATTTGATCTATACTGTATATACTAACAAACATGTTATTTCAGTGGATATGATTTTTTACCAATTTTGTTATTTAGGAGGTATTTTCCATATAATAGGTTAGCAAAATAGATGCAAATCAGTCTCTAAGTTAGAGTTTTCTGTAATAGTCTAGTACAAAATTAATCTGTCAATATGTACGAAGTCTACAGTTTGCAATAATTATGAAAACAAAATGTTCATGTCTATGGATGAGATGCCGAAAATAAAAGAATGGTAATCAGTCCTTATTTCTGTGCTCAGAAAGCTTAACTTTGCACCCTGTTGTGAATTAGCAATGCAAACAAACTTCAAAAGGAAATACACGTTCCCAAGGCTCAATCACACATGTGCCTTGGGGTGCTAATGGTTGAAGACAAAATACACCATGTAGAAGCAAGAGTTGTGTCAGGAACACCTATGCTTTCAAATGCAGTATCACATTCTTGCTTTGAATTAGTATGAGCAAAGATGTTTGAATCACAAGGTTACTAACATGCAAAGTGATAGAAGAAAAGCAACATGAAGTGCCTTGGTCTAATGAATATACATGAAAAACAAGCCAAAGGTCATAAAGCACAGAACACTAATGAGGCATGAAAAACCATGGTTATAATTAAGCTAAAGACATATTTTTGAAAAGTCTAGAAATCAGAGTGGTACTGACACATGATGGGATTTGTGGACTGTAATAAAAATAGCCAAGAACAGCAAGGGTGCTTCTAGCAAGTTTAACTTAGGGATATTTTTCTCTTGTATAGTAGATCCACACATTTAAATGGATTGAAAACTACTGAACTTTTTCACACATATAACCTGAATAGAGGATTCAAGGGAAAAATCAACAGTATTATCCCTATGGTAATTTATTGATGTACTTAATTGTATTGTTTGTTGCCAACACATTATTAGTAACATAAATAAACATGACAATGTTTTTTATGTCTATATATTCAGCTAGAAAATATATGTGCAAACAGATTATGTCAGAGTTACTGTTACACTGGTAAAAAGGGCAAGATACCGTGGTAATATGAATGTTATTTTTGTGTCTGTTTACAAAGTACATGAAGAAAGGTGTTTTTAAATAATTTAATTTAAAAATCACAACGTGTCCCTTTGTCACAAATCAAAGTCCCAGCAGAAGCACGTAAATGAGCTATTTATAATTTTGCCAGTGTTGAGATGAGCTAGTAATAGGTTTAGTAGTAGCAGCTGGACCATTTCCTGAGGAACAGGGAGAGCTGGCCCTGCAGCTTGTTCAGGAAGAAGCCACGGATCCATGGAAGGGAACGCACAGGGCAGAGGGCAGAGGGAACAGCCCCGTGCAACGCGTAAGGGGCCAGAGAGAGAATCGGGCAAGAAAACAGACAGAATGAACAGCGAGATGGAAAAATCCGTACTCTACACATTTATTAGTTTGGCATCAATGAGGTTTTGGATTAAAAAAAAAAGAATTTGGGGAATACGGTACAGATTTCAGATATCTTCCTTTTGGGGCAAGTGTTGTAACTGCTATGACGCTGTACAGAAACAACTTCTTCCTTTCCCTCCCTGGTATACATTGGGCCTGTCAGGGAGCACAAACACCCAGGATGGGATCCACCTGATCTAATTTTGGACACTTAACATGTTGATAATTAGATCTGAGTTAGCTGTCTCGACTGTCTTCATAGTGAAGAAGCAGGCAGTTGTATGGCACCATTCCTCTCAGTTAAAATAAATACTCCTAATAAATAGGGCAAATTAATCACTTCCTAGAAATGTAGTTAATCATAAAGGGAGCCCGAGGTGACTGACAGAGACATAGATGCATTTGCACCGCATAATTCAGGCTGGAAGGAACCTCGGTAAGTCTCCAGTCCAGCCTCCTACTCACTGAGGTCAGGGCAGGTTGCTCAGTGTTGTGTCCAGTCACAAGTCTTGACCACCTCCAAGGACGCAGAGGGCACAACCTCCCTGGGCAGCCTGCTTCTCTGCCTGGCTGTCCTCATGCAGGAAAAATTCTTTTTTATGTCCAGTCTGTTTCAGTTTGTGCCTGTTATCTCTTCTCATCCCACCATGCACCGCTGTGAAGAATGAGGTTCCATCTCCTTGCTCACCTCCCCACAGGCACTGGGGGCTGCTGTTAGGTGTCCCTTGAAGCCATCACTTCTCCAGGCTGAATAAGCTCTGTTCCTCAGCATCTCTCACAGGCCAAGTGCTTCAGCCCCAGCTGTTCTGGTAGCCCTCCACTGAACTCCTTCCTGTACTGGGGAGTCCAAAACTGGATGCAGTATTTCTAGAATCATAGAATGGTTTGGGTTGGAAGCGACCTTTAAAGACCATCTGGACCAATCCCCCTGCTGTGGGCAGGGACGTCTTTCACTAGATCAGGTTGCTCAAAGCCCCATCCAACCTGACCTTGAACGCTTCCAAAAATGGGGCATCCACAACTTCTCTGGGCAACCTGTGCCACTGTCTCACCACCCACATCATAAAAAATTTCTTCCTTATGTCCAATCTAAATCTACCCTCTTTCAGTTTAACACCGTTGCCCCATGTCCTGTCACTACAGGCCCTGGAAAAATGTCTCTCCATCTTTCTTATATGCCCCCTTTAAGTACTGAAAGGCTGCAATAATGTTTCCCTGGAGCCTTCTCTTCTCCAGGCTGAACAACCCCAACTCTCTCAGTCTGTCTTCATAAGAGAGGTGTTCCAGCCCTCTGATCATTTCCATGTCCCTCCTCTGGACCCGCTCCAACAGGTCCAGGTCTTTCTTGTACTGGGGACCCCAAAGCTGGACACAGTACTCCAGGTGGGGTCTCACAAGAGCGGAGTAGGGGGGGAGAATCACCTCCCTTGACCTGCTGGCCACACTGCTTTTGAAGCAGCCCAGGATAGCTGCGACCACACATTGATGGCTGATGTCCAATTTTTCATCCACCAGTACCTCCAAGTCCTTCTTCGCAGGGCTGCTCTCAATCCGTTCATCACCCAGTCTCTATGGATACTTGGTGATTGCCCCAACCCAGGTGCAGGACCTTGCACTTGGCCTTGTTGAACTTCAAGAGGTTCTTATTGGCCCACTTTTCAAGCCTGTCAAGGTCCCTCTGGATAGCATCCCATCCCTCTAGCGTATCAACTGCACCACTCAGCTTGCTGTCATCTGGAAACTTGCTGAGAGCGCACTCAAGCCCACTGTCTATGTCATTAATAAAGATACTGAACAGTACCTTTATTAAGCGGTGTCCCTCAGGGGTCTGTACTGATAAAGACCGCTGAGGGACACCACTTGTTACTGATCTGCACTTGGACATTGAGACGTTGACTGGAACTCTTTGGGTGTGGCCATCCAGCCAATTCCTTCTCCATCAAATAGTCCATCCATCAAACCTGTATCTCTCCAATTTAGTGACAAGGATGTTGTGTAGGACTGTATTAAAGGCCTTACAGAAGTTCAGGTAGATGACATCAGTTGCTCTTCCCTTACCCACCAATGCAGTCACTCCATCATAAAAGACCACCAGATTAGTCAGGCATGATTTGGCCTTTGTGAAGCCATATTGGCTGTCTCTAATCACCTCCCTGTCATCCTGTCATTTAGATGTGGTCTAACAAGTGCTCAGTGAAGCAGGGAATAATCACGTTCCTTGACCTACTGGGCTCCCATTAATGTTGCTCTGGATGCTGCTGGCTATCTTTGGTGCCAGTGTGCACTGCTGGCTCATGTTCAACTTGCTGTCCCCCAAGGACTTCTTTGCCTAGCTGCTGCTCCCCAGGCCATTCGTTCCCAGCCTGTATCACCGCCAGAGGGTCTTTCTTCCCAGAGGCAGGATTTTGCATTTGTTCTTGTTTAGTGTAATGAAGTTCTGTCAGTCCATTTTTTTTCCAGCCTGTCTAGGTCCCTCTGGATGGAAGCTCTGCTTTCTGACTTGTCTACTGGTCCCCCCAGTTTGGTATCATCTGCCAACTTTATGGGAGTGCAGTGCATCACCTCCTCCAGGTCACTGATAAAGATGTTAAACAGGACAGGTGACAGCATAGATCTGTATTGTTACTGGCCTCCAAGTAGAACTGCCCTCTGACCACGTCATCCAACCAGTTCTTCACTCATTTGGCTGTTCACCCATATGGATCATAGCATCTTGACATGGATACAAGAAGTTTACGAGACACAGCGTCAAAGCCTTCCTAAAGTCAAGATGAGTGTCATCCCGTGCTCTTCCCTTATTGATAAGTCCAACTACCTTATCACCGAAGGCAATCAGGTGGGTCAGGCATGACTTGCCCGTGGTAAATCCATTCTGACTGTTCCCAACATCTTTTCCACCTTTGTGTGCCACAGATTTGTTCCCAGAGGACTTGTTCATGATTTTCCCTGGGGACTGAAGTGAGGCTGACTGGCCTATAGTTGCCCAGATCATCCTTTCAGCCTTTTTTGAAGATGGGTGCAATCTTTGCCTTTCTCCAGTTATTAGAGATCTTCCCTGATCTCCATAATTTTAAAAATAGGATAGAAAGCAGCCTTGCAAGGACATCGGACCAGCTCTCTCAGCACTCAGCGATGCAGCCCTGCATTGTTTAGCATGAGTCCTCTGAAGTAATCCCTGACTTCATACTCAACCGCAGCTGATTGCTCCTTTTTTCCTTGATCCTTGTCTCTAAGCACAGGGGCCTGGGAGACCTTGTTGGTGAAGGCTGAGGGAAAGAAGTTAACAGGCCTCTCAAACTTATCTGCGTCTGCTGCCACCTAAATCACCCACCGCCCTCAGCAAGAGGCCCACATTTTCCTTGGTGCGGTCCCACAGTCTTCTTCTTGACCTTATAGACATAAAACTAGGTATATTGAATCATAACTCTTGCTAATGTCACTGCCTTTAGGTCAAAGGCAAGTTAGGAATTAAGTACAGTATGCAAAATAGTCATATTGTGGATGCCTACATAATTGCAGCTTTAGTTAGCTAAGTAATTATGAAGAGAAGTGTCTTTGATTACTGAAGTATTGAAATTTTTTTTTTTTTAAAGGTTTATTTAGGTGTCTAAAGTATGTCGTAGGTTCTGAAGTCCCATCTTGTGATGTACTCAGTGAATACTGTGCACATAGGGCCTGATGTTCTTTGGACCTGTAAAATACATGGTGCCAGTGCCAGCTCTGGTGTTTCTACATCTGCAGAGTAGATAGCCTTGCACTTCCTTTAACTAAACCAAAATGGTTATTCTATCTATTGAACCCTTTCAGCACTTACTGAGGAAACGCAGCAGTGGATCCTTTCCTTACCTTGAGAGGGGCATAAGCTGACAGTCATAGGGGTGAGACACAAAACTGAGGGCGTTTTTGCTTAATCTCATGAAACATGAATATGCCATGAGAGTGCTGCAAGCGTAGGAGGTTATGCAGAGCACTGGTCAGCCGTCCTCTTGGAGGGGTCCAGAACCTGTTTACTTGCAGGACAGGAAGAGCTTAAGTTTGCTGACTTCAATTGGACTTAAAAACATATTTGAACTGAGCATGTGGTGGAGCAGCTAGCTAAGTCCGGGATGAAGGACGCATTGTAAATGCATGGCTATTTCATTTGTCTACTCCCATTTTGACCAGCAAAGTCTTAAAGGACTTAGAAATCTTCAGCACATTGAAGACATTCTAATAAGCTGATCTATGGCTTCAGCAAATCTCTGTTTCTATTGTCATCTTTTCCCTTTTTTCTACCTTTTCTGTTTGCACTTTACAGCCTTAATAGCATGAACTCTCACATACAACGTATTTGTTCAGAGCCCACAGCCATTTGGGTTCTCTAGACACTTTAAAATTATAACGGTGATCAATAATATACAATGTGTATGCATTTAATAAACTACTATCACTTATACTACTTGTTGTACTTTATGTTATAGTTTTACAGTATCCTTAAAAATTTATAAAACATTATGTCTAATTTATAGCACATGTACCAACGTCCATAGGCTAATTTGAGATGCAAGGTTAGTCTGTTACAGCTTTTATAGGTTATAAACCATTCCAAAATTATCTTACTTTTCAAAATCTGCAGGGCAGCACTAACGCACAAAACACACTAAGAGATCCAGAAATGTTCTGCATCACGTATAATATGTCAGCATCTGTTCTCACATCTTCAATTTTAGCATATAATTAAGATGAAAAGTATGCAAATCTTTTACCTTTTGGAGGGCTTGGTTACACACAGTTATTCAACAAATCACATAGTTAATTTGCATTTAATTGAAAGTCCACTGTGTATGCTTAAAATAAAATGAGATTACAAAGCAATGCAGTTTTTCAGGCTAAAGCTGTGATCACTTGACAGTTTGCTCCTCTTGCATGATGTACAGTGACGGCTCTTGCATTGCTCAGGATCAGATCACTTCAAAAATCATTGTAACATGTTCTCATCGAAATTTGAGGAAAAAGACAGGGTGGAAGTAACAATCTAGATGCTCCGCGTTGCCCAGCAATCAGTGCGTGCAGCAGGAAGGGGCTAAAAGCTAGTGGGAAAAACAAGGGACTTGAGGGTTAGATGATGACAGGAAATGCCTCAAGTCGAAAAGCATGTCTATTTAGGATAGGATTTAAGCAGCCATGTGAGTCTCTGTGTCTATGTCTAACCTGACCTGCTGGGGTCATGCTGTGGGGTCCTGAACCCCTGATAGAACAGGCATGGAGGCCACTGTGGCTCTCTGATTTCTGTCTAGCCTCAGTACCTCTTTCTTTCCCTCAGAAATGAGGCCTTACGGGTAGATATGGACGCCAGCATGCGACTGTGTCTCATAGCTGGCTTGCAGCTGCCCTGAGGAATGTGAAAATAGCCCTGGGTCTGATAATGTAAACATTACCGTTGTGATTACATGCTGCTCAAGTAGCGAAAATGCTTCACCCAGTTTGGTCAGAGCAAAGAAACCCTCCAGTACTGACACCAGTTCTGTGTCATGGGCACTTCCAGCCAGGAATATGTAACCTCTGGTCACTGCCAGGCAACCTGGACCACTCATCAGCCAAGTGATGGACAGAAGGCTGGACTTGCCCAGAAATCATGAAAATGAGTTCAGGTCTTCTTGTATAACTTTGACCAAGTTCTGCTCCTCATTTAAAAAGTGAAGCTAATGATATTTGTATTTTCTGTTTAGCTTGTAAACTTTTCCATGGCAATCTTTCAGTATGCATTGACATTCTGACTGACAAAGTTCTCAACGTCAGCTGGAATTTGTAGGTATTTAAAAAAAATGAAAACAATCAGGGAGAAAAACAGCAACATAGTATTTAGCCATGTTGCTGGCAACAGCACTGTTCCAATACTTGAGATGAAACGTTGACTAATAGAAAAAAAACCTGCAATATATCATTATTTTGGATGGCTGCAAGAATCCTTTCGTGATCCATTTGTCTGTCATGCCAGGACCCTGACCTTGGATGTGTCTCATCACTATGGGCTTGCCTGGAGATCGCTGGATGGTGTCTGACCATGGTGGCTCTCACAGACATGATCCCCACCCACTGATCTGATTTCCCTTGACCCCAGACCTGCCTCATCCCCACAGACATGTCCAGAGACCCGGATTGCTGGCTGGCCTGGTTGCCATCACCAGATCTCTTTTCTCCGCATTTGGGTTCCACGGGACTGTGCCCCATTGGGGAGTTGCTGCCTTGCCAGCCTCCCCATCACTCCCAGCTGCCAGCCCCCCTGCTCTTGTGGAGCATCCCACGGTTGCTGCTTCCTGACAGAGCGTAGTTGTAAAGCAGTCAGCAAACACAGCTGTATATTGAGCACCAGGAGATGCATATGGGTACTTTCATTATAGGTAGTGCTACAGATTTTTTTGGAACTGCTTGTAACTTGTTATGAACCAAATAACCCTCCTTCCCCATTCCACTGTCTTCTTAAAATACGTTTTATATATACATATATATATATTTTTTTTTTTTTCCCCCAGTATGGACTTGTACTTTCCTGCTTTGTGTATGCCTCAAAGTATTATAAGTAGCTAAAGTTTTGGATAAAGTTTGAGCAGGAACATGGCTACTTTCTATGCATTTGTACAAAACCAAACATACATTTGAGGATCAATAAATAACAGAAGTATGACCTCTACCAGCTAGAAAATGCTAAAATTACTGTTCAAAAAGGCCAAGTGTTCTGGCCAACAACTTTTTTATTGTCCAGCTATATGAAAGTCCTTTATCTTCTCTTCCTGCTCACTGTCCTTTAGAAGAACAATTATCCAACCTACATTGCATTATTTTGGCCACATATATATTGGGTTATATATAGCCCAATATAATCTTGGGCTATACCCTTGAGAAAATCAATAGAAAACGTCTGCAGGTTTTTGTAGTGTGTTTAATCCTAAGATGCTACTATTTTAGTTTCACTTATTGAAATGGTTGTGGAGGGGGAGGAGATTAACTGTACTCTACTTAAGTTACCGTTTAGTTAGTTTTATAACTTTTGCCAAAGAACAATTAGATTATCTCTTCCAAAGTTATTTTGTGCCCTTAGCTAAGACTGCCCACTGACTTCAAATACAAACTTTAATGGGGCCATACGTGAACTAATTTAACCCGCTTAAATCTGGCTGGGCTTCAGAGCCAGTTGGTATTTTCCTTCCATGGCACCGCTGAGAACTCTCCAGTCAGTGAAGCTGAGTCTTTCCTCTTGCTCCCTCATAATCTGACACGGCATCTATTCATGGGCTTTCCGCGCTCCCCACCCTCTTTGAATAAATAGTGAGGAGCACTGGTTTTTAAACTAATCAGATTGTAATAAATGTTGATCAGAGTCAAATTCTGGAGCTGAAAGAGCTCTCTTTCTGTGTCTTGTGTCTATGCTTTCATGGCAAACAAATGTAAAGGAATTATTTCTGTAGAAGTCCTGTTGTAACTTGTGACTGTAAACTGGATTATTATCAGTACTTTTATCCATACTATTATCCATATCAATATTTTTAAAACTTCTGATATTATTTTTATGCATGAGTTTTGTCAAAATTCTCTGAATAGCAAACTAATTTCTAGCCATCATTTTCTAAAAAGGCTTATAGCAGGCAAATAAATTACTCATTATAAGATGTTTTCATGTCTCTAACTCCATGGCCTAAATTTTAAAATGTCACCAATTATTTTTAATGAGTTTTTGGGACCCTCATGGGAGTTATAAATGTGCCTGGTTTTGAGAAAATGCTACAGTCAGAAAATACTAAGAAATCAGGCTCTGAAAATGTGCCTCTTTTCAGATATCTCAGGCAGAAAATTAAAATTTAGATACTCAAAGCCACAGGTTCATATTTGAAAATGTAAGATAAATATAGAACAAATCCTGTTCCTGTTGAAATTCTTAGTAAAACTGATTGACTTCTTTGGAGATAGTATTTTACAAGTTCTTAACGTAATAGTTGCTCAACAAACAAGAAACGTTGTTGTTGGTTTTTTAAACAAGGCATAATGTTAAGGATTTTAACTAGCAGAAAAGTTTCCCTTGAACATTTTCTATGCATCCTCCTTCCTCCATTCAAAGCTCTGTACTTTGGTTTGTTTACATCTTCTTCATTAGATTAAACTAATCCACATGTATCTTAGTATATTTATAGGAAATATCATTCCCGCATGGATACCCTTTGCCGATGACAGTAATTTCTATTTTTAGTTGAACAACATATTTACTGAGTGCTGGTGCAAGTGTTTAGTTTCAGATTTGTAGCACAGTCAAGGTTTCTTGAGCCAACAGCTTTATGGATGTATTACTGGGTAATAACAAAGATGTCAAATACTTGTGTACAAATTGTGTTTATTCTTACATTTTCAAGATTTATATATCTAAAATTCTGCCAGCTTCACTCCTCAGAATGTGCATAGGTGGGGTTTTTTTGTCTGTTAACCCCCAGCAAATATATGCCTATATTAAAAAAAAAAAGCAAATACCAATATCTAATTCTTTTTCCAAAACCTTGCAGAGATTTCATTTCATTTCATTTCATTGCAGGCTAGCCATTACCATGCCCAAAACATTACTATAAATGCCTATCTAGAGCAGAAGAGTCTCTGTCAGTGGATCTCCCATGAGTATTTTGGAAGAGCCCTCTAGTGGGAAAAGAGGAGGAGTTTTGGAAGAGGGTTTTTTCTGTCACACCACATGACTGAAAAACACGATGGGCCTATGCTGCAATATGGGGAAAGGAAAGAAAAAAAGGGCATTTGGCTAGAATAAGCAGAAGGTAGATGCAAAAAATCAATGTTGATCAGGCCAGGTCAGAGTGCTTTATGGAACTGTATAAAATGTGATTGTCATCTTCTGTGTGTGTGTCTTCATTACTCTTTTCCTAGAAGAAAAAAACCACAGGTTTCCTACATTAGATGTGCTGCATCTTTTTTTTATAACAAAATCCTACAGATCTTTGCATAAACAGCAGGTAGAAAATCCTTGTCTAGTTACTGATTCTTCTAGAAAGTAATTCAGTTTCAGATTAGCCTCTGAGAAAGTTTGTGTTCTTGTATCAGAATTTAATATATGAGCCTTACCAAAATCTGGAAAAACTACATCCACCACCTTCCCTTCATCCACCAGGCAGGTGACCTTATCGTGGAAGGATGTCAAGTCAGTTAAACAGGACTTTTCCTTTGTGAACCCATGTTGACTGTGCCTGATGATTGCATTATCTTTAAATGCTTATCAATAGCAGCCGGTATGACCTTCTCCATAAGTTTCCCGGGAACTGAGGTTAGATTAACAGGTCCCTGGGTCTTCCCTCATGCCCTTTTTGTAAATTGGAATAACATTGGCTAGCTTCCAGTCAGCAGGGACCTCCCCAGACTCCCAAGACCTTTGGTAGACGATTGAGAAGGGTCCTGCCATAACACCCACTCTGGGATGAATCCCGTCAGGCCCCATGGACTTGTGAACATTCAGCTGATACAGCTGGTCCCTTACAATTTCCGTGTCCACAAATGGAGAGTCACTGTTTCTGCACCTGTGGTCCTCCGACTCAGGGGACTGGGCACCCCAAGGTTTATCATTAATATTAAAGACTGAGGCAAAAGAAGCATTGAATGCCTCCGCCTTTTCTTCATCACCATTTGTCAGGTGACTGTCTTCATCAAGAATCCGTCCAGTAATTTCCTTAGACCTCCTCTTGCTATGAACATACTTGGAAAAGCCCTTTTTATTCTTTGACACAACACCGGCCGGTTTCAGCTCTCGTCGAGCTTTGGCCTTTCGTGTTTTCTCCCTACGTATGCGAACTACAGCTCTGTGATCTTCCTGTGAAGTCTGACCTGGCTTCCAGAGATCATACAATTCCTTTTTCCGCCTGAGTTGCAAAAGGAGTTCCCCGTCCCACCAAGCTGGTCTTCTGCCCCTCGAGCTTGACTTACGACACCATGGGGTGGCCTGCCCTGTGCCTGCAGAAGGTGGTTCTTAAAAACTGACCTGCTCTCATGGACCCCTAAGCCCTCAAAAGCAGATTCCCAGGGGACACTGCGAACTAGCTCCCCAAGTGGCTCAAGGTTTGCTCTCTTGAAATCCAGGGTAGCAACTCTGCCGACCTTTATCTCATGACACCAAAAATTTTAAACTCAACCGTTGTGTGGTTGCTGTGGCCAAGACAGCCTCCTGCCATCGCATCTCCTACGAGTCCTTCTCCATACACAAACAACAGATAGTAAGATATCTGTTGGGTAGATAAGCAGCCACAGGGAGGCACGGTGAGCTACGGAGTGACCTGCCGTGCTGGCTCGGTGCTGTCTGAGTGAGAAGCCAGCCTTCTGTGACAGAGCCGGCCATCAGGACAGCCGTCAGCCTTCACTCGGGCATCACCTGACTTGTGAGTGGTAATCCTCGTGATGGTGTTAATGCTCTTTGGACACAGATCTCCTGTGTCATCTTGTGGACCAGGCTTCCAAAAGTGTGCCCTGTCTGCTCATTGAAGCTCCAGGGACTTTTTCTTCAAGTGCAGCAGCTAGGCTGTGCACAGCCTCGCCTCATGGTGCTTTTCACTTTGCCAGCCAGGAACGAGTTTCTATCCTTGTGTTTTCATTTAGACACCTATTCCTGAACAAGCCCTATTTTAATGGAGTGGCATCTCAGACAATATTACGTTGGTAGAAAGCCTTCAGAAGAACTCTGGACCTCAGAGTATGGTAGCCAGCAGCTCTGTAACTGCTGTAGCTACAAACGTCCACAACTGAAACAATCACAGCTTTTAAATATGGTTATGGAGGCTTACACTTTTTTTCAGCAGGCACAAAGCATACTTTTGTTTTTAATTGTCATTAATCTGGAAAACTGATCATTAGTGCCATAGGATTTCATGCTGTTTATTCAATGTCGAGGGGAGGGGAGGGCAGNTAAGCCCTCTAGTTGAAGTGGTAGGAAAGCGTTTCCAGGACTGCAATACCTCCACCTCATGCAATGCATATTTGCAAAGATGAGTGTCTGAAGAAGGACGTATTGGATGGCTGAAAAGTGACGTAGGGGAGCACACACAGATTTTATCTTTGCATCTGCCGCTGGCATTTTACAAGCATTTCTGGGCACTGTTTAACCTGGCTTTTTCGACTCCTCCTTCCTATCAGTCCCTTGGCATGCATTTTGTCTCGAAGCAAAGCATCACCCGGTGATGCTGCAAGAGCAAGGCAACATGATGGCCAGAACCCAGACACAAGTCTGGACCTTCTTGTCACTCAACAGGTGAGCACAGGGTAATGGGAAGGTAGAGGAGATCCAAGAATTATTGGGGCCTGCCTCTAATGCAGGATGTCTGTTTCCTAATAGCCTGTTTGTGCTGTCATTGAAAGCTGCCCTTCTGAGGGAGACAAGACCTTGAAAGGACTTGAAGAAGTCCCCAGTTGCCATTCAAGAAGATGAATACACTTTTGGTAACTCCTACAGTAATTTGATGTAGGTATATGTAGGAGAATGCATTGTTTAAGTACAACCACAGGTATTGCAAGGATTTGCTACTTACAGTGAAAAAGCAGCTGAACCCTCCTGTATATGACATCAGTGAGAGTCAAGATCCGTTCTTTGCACACAAGCTACTTTACGGGGTGGTGGCTGACTGTCGAAGTGACTTTGGACTTTTGGAAGCTCTGCTGCTCTCTTGACACTGCAGACAAACCAAAGCACCCGCCAAAAAGCAGCCCCAGGTATTCCTAGCTTCTCAGGAGACCTTCCGGCTGAGGTGGGAAGGGCTGCTCTTTGCCCTCTTAAGAGCTGCACAAGCCAAAACACATGCTGACATTTGTCCTGCCTCCAGCTACAGTAGCAACCAGTGGGTCCTGCGGCTTGACAGGTTCCCTGTGACATTACTGATTATGGTGGCCTGAGACAGAGAAGTGTTATTTAACAACAATTAAAGCTACCTTGTAAAAATTGTTTTTCTTGCTGCCTGGCAGTTTATTTTGAAGCCTTTCCAAAGGACAGCTAGGATGGTCCATCACAAATTGTAGTAGACGGGGACAGCCTTGGCTCCTGTCACTGCTGTGCTTGCTGCTGTTACAAGTGCAGTGGCTGACCTGGCTGCAGCCGGTGCGGTTGTCTCCTCTTCAGAAGGAACAAACCACAAAACAGAAAACGGCAAAAGCAAAGTTAATGGCTGGGCAATTTATTGTATCAGAAGAATGTAGAGCTGAGCTCCATCCCCATAAATGCCTTAGCTAAGTACCCTTGGAACCTCTTACTGAAAATGCATAAACATAGAGCTGGTGAAATGTGGCTTTTTTATGATTTGTCAGGAAGAGATGGTGTGGAAATTATTAAGTAGAAATTAGTGAAGGAAGGATAATTTAGTCTCCTATCACCTAAAAATGTAGCATCGGTTCTGTATTACCAGTATTTTATATTGTTCTCTGGGTTGAAAGACTGTAATTTCTGGGTTAGAGTAGAATAGAATACAATATTTCAGATGGAAGGGACCTACGACAATCATCTGGTCCATCTGCTTGACCACTTCAGGGCTGAGCAAAAGTTAAAGCATGTTATTAAGGGCATTGTCAAAATGCCTCTTAAACACTGACAGGCTTGGGGCATCGACCACCTCTCTAGGAAGTCTGTTCCAGTGTTCAACTACCCTTTCGGTAAAGAAATGTTTCCTAATGCCAAGTCTGAACCAATCCTGACACAGCTTTGAACCATTTCTATGCATCCTGGCACGTCTCCCTGGGTACCAGGGAGAAGAGCTCAGCACCTCCCTCTCCTCTTCTCCTCCTCAGGAAGCTGTAGAGAGCAATGAGGTGGCCCCTCAGCCTCCTTTTATCCAAATTAGACAAACCCAGAGTCTTTAGCTGCTTCTCATAGGACATTCCTTCCAGCCCCTTCAGCAGCTTTGTTGCCCTCCTCTGGGTGCATTCATATTCCTCAACATCCTTTTTAAATTGTGGGGCCCAGAACTGCACACAGTGCTCAAGGTGAGGCTGCTCCAATGCTAAATGCAGCTGGATAATCACCTCTCTTGACCAGCTGGTTATGCTGTGTTTGATGCCCCCCAGGATGCGGTTTGCCCCCTTGGCTGCCAGGGCACACTGCTGATTCATATTGAGCCTGCTGTCAACAAGCACCCCCAGATCCCTTTCTGCAGGGCAGCTCTCCAGACAACTCTCCCCCCCATTTATACCTGTATCCTTCGTGTCTTTAAAATAACGTTTTTAATGCAAACATATCTGAAAGTTACTGAGTAAATATATGATCTGAAGTTAGAATACAAATATAATAACATGCTTAAAGACACTTACTAATATTAGACTGAAGTGAATCAAGCTTTTCTACTACATTTGGATTCTGATAAGCTTCACCTTCCTCAGTGGCTGCAGAAGAAAATGTAAAAATACTCTGTAAAAGGTGTTAAAAATGTTGAAATTATGAACGGATTTTTTTGCTTGATACGAATTGATGAAAATATCCAGTTCTTAATTTTCCCTTAATTAAACCTTATTAAAAAATCTTTTTTAAAAAAAGAAAAAAGTATTCTACAATACCTCCTCTACAAATAGATTTAGTGATTTTCCTCTGCAAAATAATCCAAGTTGCCTCTACAGCATGACCAAGAAGAAACAATGTCTGTGCTCCCTCTCCTGGCTCTGCAGCAGCATTGACCTAAGCAAATCCTAACCATGCTGACATCAGGGCTGAGGCCTGTGCACAACACAGAGAACAAAAATGTAAAGCACTGTACTGTTTCAGCTTCCTTAAACAGAAAAATTAAAAGTTGCTTCAAATGGAAATTGAAGTGGTTAGAAAAATATTTTATTTCCATATTTCCTGAAAGTTTTTTTCCAAGATCTAACAGTTGAAAAATACTTTGAGAAATGCTTTGCACAATGGACTACAGCACTTCTTCAATATTTGTAATACAATAATCCAATCAGTACATTCCGCCACTTGTGATTATTCTTTTCATTTACTACAAGTTCCATTACGATCTTAGATAGCTAAGCCATCTCAGAGGCAAAGGAGGTTCATACCGTGGCTCAGGAATGCCTTACCTCCAGTGTGGCATATCCTGCACACACGCTGGCTCAGAAAAATAATTTTGCTCTATGCCTGTTCAATTTAACGGGAAGGTGGGCTGGGCATAAGGGGTAGCAGGAAGGGCAAAATCAAGATCCTGCTTGCTTCCTCCTATGGTTTGTGTATGACTAACATCTGAAATGGAAGGGATACTGTGTCTTCTATTTCTGCATAGGATTTGCATAGCAAAATACACTAGAGAGCGCCAACTCAAAAACTGCCACTTCAGGAGTGAACAGTCTACATGCTGTGTAATGTGGCCCAAAACTGTAGGATTATGGCCAAAAATGTGGCAAAGCATTAGCTGGTGTGTAAGACGCGCAGTAGACAGGAGTTTGGAAATAACATTTGAGATGGACCTACTTAATTATTAGGAAGCCAGCCTCTCCTCCCCAGCAGTATATCCCACACGCAGGGCATGTGCTTCATGACAGGAAAGCTGAGAGCGCAGCGCCGTCATCAGCACCACAGCTGCCTCCAGCCTCGGCCAGGCTCATGGAGCCACCATGTTCCTGCACGGCATGGGGGCCTCGCGGTCGCCTCTGTCACAGCAGTTTGCCTGAGGGAATTGGGGAACGTGGGTGGAATTGGGGAATGTGGGCGGCCACTTACCCCCATGTGCAGGCGCAAACCCAGGTGTGGCTCTGCCCCATAATCATTTGCTCACGCAGACCAGAATGACACAGTTGGTACTTGCTGACTGCACTACGAAGATGTCTACAAGATGAAGCTCTGCTGGTTGGTGTCACAGGGGCAGAGTTATGAGCTATGTCTTTCCTGCTCCACCACGTTTTGGGAAGAAGATGAGGTATTAATTACACCCTTGGCCCTTTCCCAGTCATCCTTCCCATAGACACAAGCAGGGGCTAAGCTTAATTTTGCTGCCATTGGCAAAGTGGAGCAATCCTGTCCCCGCATTAGTACAAGCTAACGAGGTTCCACAACACAAGCATCTTGTATTACAAAACTGACCCGTTTTCTTTTTTAAAGCACAAAGCCATTTAGAGATATACAATATAGACTTAGCATAGTGTGACTTCAGAAGTGTGCTGTATGTTGTTAAATATCCACTACTGGTAATGTCTCTATGTTTAAACAATAATAAAAAACACAGAGCTGGTAGATTTGACTTTTGACAGTAACAACTTGTTCTGACCTTGGCTTTCAAGAAAACCTGTTTAACAACTGTTAATGTCAGTTCAAAAAAGCAATGCTCAATTCTATGACTTGCAATCTCAGGCTAAATGCTACATGCACCAGCTACAAATACTTCAAACATCTGTGGCTTTGGGACACTTTGCCAAAAGCCTTTCACAGAATCACAGGATGGTTGAGGTAGGAAGGGACTTCTGGAGGTCATCTGGTCCAACCCCCCTGCTCAAGCAGGGCCACACAGAGCCCTTTTCTCCAGCTATATCACCTATCTTCTTCCTGCAGCAACAGTAGCGGGAGAGATACACAATCCCATGGCTTAGGTTGTTGTATGGAAAGACCATGGACACGGGAAGTTGTCTTATGTGCACAGCATATTTCATCATTAAATTTTTGTGGTTTCAAGATTAGAGGAAGACATGCAGATCTTAAAGACCATCTGCTCTAAGAACTTTTACAGGCCCCAGTTTTTAAGTGGCAATGGCTCAGTTTGATTCAATTCACTATGCAGGAGTCAACAGTAAAAAAGTAAAAGACTGAACATTCATATAAACATTGATCTTTTTGAGGCAGCCAAGTAAGAGTAATGTGAAGCTGACCTGCTGCTCTGTTGAAGCACTAGTAGGTGTATTTATGGAGAAAGGCAGAAGTGCCTCAGCTTTCAGATGCTCAGGCATTGATAGATATTTGCTATTTGTGAAGGACAGAAGGGTCTGGATCCATTCCGTGACATTATCCTCAAAGCTCATAGTGATGCCTCCTGAGATGAAACTAACTATGGAGTAGACAAGGAGTATCAGGAGGAATATCATTTGACCGCTTCTACACAGAACAAAGGCAATACACCTACAGATGTACAGATGCACATCAATCCATATCTAAATAGCAACTAAAAGCAAAACTCAAAACTCAATGAAAGTACAAACTAAAAATCTGAACAATGTACAAAAATGTTTTTGTTCCATCAAGCCATCCTCATGCCATCCAGTTTCATAAGCCCTGCCGTTGTAGCCCGTCCTCTGACGCTAAGGGCCATGGTACGCTGCAAGGACATGGAACCCAGATCATCCACTCAGACACATCTGAGGCCTGTAACACTTAAATGCTTTTTCTGGGAGACACTAGGGGCCCCAAGTCTGGAACTGGTGGATCACATCTGCTATGCAAAACCAGAATCACATTTAACACTAGTAGAAAACCTACTGTCAGAAATGAATGTTTAAATCCAATTGCAAATGCAATCACATTTTGCTAAATAAAAACATGAAGCATTAGAAGGACAGCTTGAAGAATGTCATAATGCCATAGTCGAGTCTGGCAGCTTCAAAAAAATTAAACTCACTTCAAACAAACAAACAAAAAAACCCAAACACACAAACAAATAAAAAAGAATAATAATTAACCTTTTTTCCATATGACATAAATACTGACTGATAGGTTTGTCAAAAAGATGTATGTGCCCAAAAGTTATTCTCTTCTACAATTACTTTTTGTATTAAACAATTAAAGCAACAAATCTGAGTTAAAAAGAGATCTATGGACATTTAAGAAAATGTCAGTTTTCAAAGAAAGATCTTTAACACTTAAAAATTGCAGCTTTACACATTGACTAAGATTGTTTATGAACCCAAGTCCAATGGCTTTGGAGAAGCGTCAGCAGAAATAAAATCTCAGAAATCTCAGGAAGGATTGATATCTCTGTCTTGGCTGGCAACATTCAGCTCTCACATGAGTAGGTAGAACAATAAAAATGTGAATAAATACAACCCATTATTTTTAGACGTCAAAGGTCACTAAATTGAGTTAGATAAGACTCCTGCAAACTAAGCACACACCAAACCTATGAACTTTAGGAGTTATTATATATGAAAATATCTATAATACTCTGAAGAACTTAACAAAGTTTTTATAAGCCAAAAGGGCTGTTAGGAATCTGTAATTCTGATGCATGAATAAATAAGGGAATTACATTTATATTACTTTATTAACATAACAATTTATATTTTAAGATTATTGATGTCAAAATGCACTTTTTATATTGATTGACATAATATATATGTCTATTTTCCTATTTTTGAGATTTCTATTATTTAGTTCCTATTAAATGTTTGGTATCCATAGATCATATACATGATACAGAATAGCACTATCATTTAGCAACAGGATCTGATTTTTTAAATGAAGGTGTTAAATTGTTGAAACCTAAGGAGAGCGTGTTCAGTTCTTCTTTTGCTCCTTTCCAATCTTTTCAAAGATTCATTTTTTTTCCATGTTATCTGCTTCAGGGTTTTAATTGTACAGGTAGGGATGAAGTTTAGGGTATGTTTTATTTTGGACAGTTCATTAATTTTATATTGAACAGCTACAGGAGAAATAGAAACTTATTTGTCTCACAGAAATATGACAGTGTAGAAGTTAATAATTACTTTGACCCTTGCACAGATTCTCTATTATGTTGCATCAAATGAAACATGATCTTCAGGATTTTTTTTCAGTTAAAGTACTGATTTCACATGTGACTAAAGTTTGATTTAAGTGAAGACTATTTCTTATTTTGTATTTTTAAAATTGTTATTAAGAACCTAAAGATGTTGTGTCTTAAACAGAAATCACCTTATGCATAGAAGCCACTTTATATTTCAGAGGAAATGGTTTCCTCAGATCTAATAAATAGTTTTACTTTGTACTCCGCTAATTTCTGCCGTGAAATGAAATCAAAATTGCCTGAAAGATGCTACAGAACATTGCAGTCACTTCTGAAGACATGGGATCTAAATCTTTGTAAGGTCTTAAGATTTCAAGTTCGCAAACTCTAGAACTGGGAATGTCAGCAGCTTTTATTAATTTATTTATTTATTAAGTGACTCTGAACGTCGCCACAGAAGTGTGATCATAGCATACTTCTATCAACACAGTAATGTTCAAAAATTACCACATGCAAACAAGTCTTATCCAGTGCATAAAATGTATTTATGTGAAATCCTTTTGCTGGTCACAAATTTCATTTACTTACAGCACTGTGCTTCTGAATGGTTGGAAAGCAGTTTAGAAAATGAAATGTCAAACACAGAGAAGTTGCCACCATGATTATACCCATACATTTTATGTGGGGAAGACTTGGAGGCTGTGTTTTCTTGCTGGCCGTTGTATATTCAAGGATCAAAGGTAGTTACAAAGATGAGTGTGAAGTGGACTGACACAGTGCTTGCCTGAATTATTTCTACTAGACACTGGCTTTTGCAAAGGATTAAGGGCCAGATCCAAAACCACATTTAGATTCTTATCACAATGTCTAATTTCTATGTGCCTGTCCCTTCAAAGACCCATCAGAATCCCAAGCTTAGTGACCCTTTTTATGTGTTCAGGGGGAGTTAACTTACAAGTTGGTGACTGGGAGCCAACGACTTTTTAGATATCTGCAGAACAGTCTCCAGAGAATTTCAGGCTCTGGTGATTTTCTGTCTATTGACTAGATGTGCTGTTCACTCTCCACTATGCAAGGAAACCAAAGTATATCTTGTAATTGGGAAGTCCTCACTGAAGTACCTACTAAGCTGGCAGTTTATTTGGTTGGCTTGTTATACTCTCCGGTTCTCAACAAACTTCCAGGGATAATGAAGCCACAAATAACTGCGTGCAGGCAGCCTTAGCCTCCTCCAGCTCTTATTTAGTTGTCTCAGATACTGGATTTCTTGACAGTCTCTCTGCTGAGGTCAAGTGCTTCTCACTGGCATGGAAAATTTTAAGTAAGGGTCATAATTGCCAATGACCTTTGCTCCGTTATAGATGCAGCAAAGTAAAGTTGAGCTTTTGCAAACAGAAGTAAGTACTAGCGGTCCGTGGTAGGTTCCCATGGGCAGGATAAAGCTGGGGACGGATCTTGAAGGAGTTTCCATGCCGGGACAACATGTAGGCATCCCCTTTATATCCAAACACATCTTCTCGTCTTCACCCCTGCTCTCTAGGGCTCCCTCTGCTGTTATCCTGACTCCACGTGACAAAGGTAGGACTTCAGGACGCTCATAAATTGACAGGTCAGCCAAGACCATGGTTGTCATCTAATCTAACCCGATTACCTGAAGTTCCTGTCTGTCTGAGAAAATCAGGCAGGCAGCTCACGAGTCATCCACTCTGCCCTGAGAATGGCAGAGCGAACGATTTCTTTGAAAAATTTTGTTCATTGACTGTGCAAAACGCAGTCACTCAGGAGCTCAGGTGAAACGCCAATCTTTTAGAAGCCCACCAAACTGACTGAGGTGAATTCACTGCAGACATTTTCTTTCAGCGCTCAGTTAAGCCAGGGTACCGGCGAAAGCAGCGGCATACGTTAACTTTTCATGGGGAGGCCCCGCACTGGTGGGCACTGGTTTTCGGGGGCCAGTCCACGCGTCCCCACCGCCATTGCCTCTGGGGGTGACCGAGCAGCCGTATGGGCTCAGATCCTCCATCAGGTCCACCTTGAGGGGCCTGATCCTGTCGGGGAACTGCCATGTGCCACAGCAGTGCCCCATCCCACCCCACGCAGGGCCGATGCTGGGAAGATGTGGGACTTTGCTGCCAACTCCCTCGTGTTCAGAGAAATTTTTTACTCCGACCTTTAAAAAAAAAAANCTCCCGGCAGCCCCCGCGCGCCGCCTGTCCTCGCGAGACTCCTCATTCTCGCGACAGCGGGGCGCCGCCATCTTACCTGCTCGCTTGCTCGCTCCGTCTGGCTCTGCGGCTAAGGGGAGAGGGGGGCGGCGCGTTTCAGAGCCGCGCTCGGGGCCCGCCGTTCGTCGGACCCGTCGGTCGCGCTGCCCTCCGCTGAGGCGGGGGGGAACTGCGGAGCTGCCGGACCGCGCTCTCCGGTCAAGGAGCGGCGAGAGCGGGCCCGCAGGGAGCAGCCGCCGCTCGGCTGGTTCCGCCCCCTTCGTGGCGCTGGGCCTCCGGCCCCTGCCAGGCGGCTTCTGCCGAACCGGGAGGCAGCCGCGGCCTCGGCGGGTAGGGAGGAGGCGCGGCGGGAGCCGGGGTCCCGGCCGGCGGGGCGGCGCGGACCCCGCCGCCGTTGCTGCTGCTGCTGCTGCCGGGGAGGCGGGGGGCCCGGGCCGCTCTGGATGGTGGTTAAAATGATCATAGAAAACTTCGAGGCGCTGAAATCCTGGCTCAGCAAAACCTTGGAGCCCATGTGAGTAGTCGCGACCCTTCCTCTCTCCCCCCCCCCCACCCCCCCCAAAACCCCCCCCCACCCCCACACCCACCCCACCCACCCCCCCCCCACAACCNCCACGCGTCCCCACCGCCATTGCCTCTGGGGGTGACCGAGCAGCCGTATGGGCTCAGATCCTCCATCAGGTCCACCTTGAGGGGCCTGATCCTGTCGGGGAACTGCCATGTGCCACAGCAGTGCCCCATCCCACCCCACGCAGGGCCGATGCTGGGAAGATGTGGGACTTTGCTGCCAACTCCCTCGTGTTCAGAGAAATTTTTTACTCCGACCTTTAAAAAAAAAAAAAAGGTATTTATTTATTTTTTCTGTCAGTTGCAAAACATTCGTGGGAGTTCGCGCCACAGGGGAGGGAGCTGTGCCTCCCTTCCTGATTCTCCAGGAAGCGTTTCCCTATTACAGCACTCTCCCCACTACCCGGGAGACCGCTCTTCCCTCTACGGGAGGGCGGCGACAGGCCGCTCCCACCCGGGCCACGCCGATGGCCGCCGCGGGCCGCCCACCCGCCCGGCCGCCTCTCTGCCTCCCGGCCCGGCCCGGCCCNAGGCGGGGGGCCCGGGCCGCTCTGGATGGTGGTTAAAATGATCATAGAAAACTTCGAGGCGCTGAAATCCTGGCTCAGCAAAACCTTGGAGCCCATGTGAGTAGTCGCGACCCTTCCTCTCTCCCTCCCCCCACCCCCCCAAAAAAAAAAACCAAAACCAAAACACCTTCCCTTGGAAAAGACGGGCATCCTCCGGGGAGGGAAACGCTGTGCGGGAGATGCCCTCCCAGCGCCCTTCTCCCCTGGCCCTCTTCTGTGGGGGCCCTGGCGCGGGGCTACGTCGTCCCCCCGCTCAGCCGGCGCCGATCTCGGCGGGGAGGTAGGACCGTCTTTCTCCGGAGGATGCAGCTTCCCCCCCTAGCGACCGCATTCGTCTTTCCCTTTGTAGCCCAGGGTAAGCGGGAGATAATGTGTCTGCGTCTGCAGCTCGCTGTTCCCTGCTCTCAGCCCCCGTAGAGGCCAGGTTAATAACCACGGCCTGCCGCCTTGTCCAGTGACCTTCCCTGAGAGAGCTCAGGTGCCATTGGGACGTTTTCCAGGATCCTGGGATGTTCCCAGTAGCATTTTCCATAGGCTCAGTGCACGTCGTTCTCAGTCGTTTTGAATATTTGACACTCTCTTGGTTCCCTCCCGCCGAATAAACGTTGCATCAGTAGAGCACTTGGGAGTAGGAACCCAAGAGAATAATTTGGCTATTTGTGAATACCTGCTTGGCCTCTAAGAATAACATTCATGTGAGTAATTGGGGCTCTTCTGCAAATAGTCCACGTCTCCCTTCTCTGAATGATATTTTAGTAGAACTGAGATGTGAACTTGGTTTTAAAGGTTTCATCTTCTTAAAGTGTGGTGTCTATAGACATTTTAGATCAAGGCATGCACTTGACTTGTCTTTCTGAAACACCATTTTAATATGTCTGAATTAAATTGCTGGAGCTTGGTTTGAGTCAATAGAACTAGAACTTATAAATTAGTTCTGGTATTAACTTTTCTTCCGAGATGTTTGGCCACTGTTGGTTTTACTCTGATGCTATCAAACAGGGGAGAAAAAAAAAAAGTCTGCTTTATGGCTTCCATAGCCATTAATTAAGTATAGTATGTACATGTATAGTTTGTATGGATTATGCTGAAATAACTTGAATAAGTTATAAAATGCTGGGACATTTTTAGGAGAGCTTCACTTGTGTTGTGGGAGGGGTGGGTGTGGTGGTCTTTTTTTCGGTAGGGCCTAATCCAAACCCCACTAAAATAGGTGAGTCTTGAACTTAATTTCAGTGGACTTTGAATTAGGGCTGCAACAAATTACGCTGAGTGCCTTTATATAAAAGGTTTGACCCTTAAGACTGTGGTAGGAATGGTTTTTTTTTTATGTGCACAAAAAAAAAAAAAGCATCTTCTCCTTGTAAAGGTGTAGTTTTGGGAAGATGAATTAATCTTCCTCTTAGGTCCATGTAAGGTAATACTAGGATAACAGAGCACATTGGTAAGGTAATAGAATAACAGAGCATGTTGTGTTCTGTGGTAATAGATCCAGCTAGTCCTCTGGTGCAGAATGCTCCCTGTTAGTCTTTAGATACTGTCTTGCATGAATATTCTGTTAATGGCAATCAGCAGTTTGATATCAGTTCTTAGAGTGTGCTGGTCAAGAGGCTTGGAACAGGCAATATTTAACTTTGGAAAATCTTGTCATTTCCAAAATATGTGTTTGTTTCAATTTGAAATGATAAATCATACACACTTACTTCTCAGTTGGTTGGCAGCTGGAGATTGATGTGTTAGCTTCAAACAGTTTACAAGGAGCATTTTTAAATTCTGTGAAATCTGAAACTGGAAGTCTGCTAGTGGCATTTACAGGAGGGCTTCAGTTGACTTCAAAATCCCTTGAGTAAATGCATTAGGTTCTTTTGATTTTGCAGATCTGTATCCAAGATTCATTTATACTGTTGTTCTGTTCTTTCTTGAGTATTATGCATCAGGAGCTGAGGTTTAACTTTCACCAGTGAATAATAAAAGTTTCCTGTTCACAATATAAAAAGTATCGAAAGTTTGCCAGATACTATTTAGCTGGTGGTCAGTATGGTTCCTCAAGCTCCATTCATAAGTGATGTGTAGTAGTAACTTCTTATCCTGGTGACAAACTCAGGTTGTTCCATGTTTTTCTATTTGTTTAAATATTGAACTGTGAAATCTGCTAGTGATAGTCAGCAATTAAAGGATGAAATTGGGATTTTCAGCTTTCATGGTCAGTGCAATTTTCTGCTTTTTAGCACTAAAAGGACCAATGTGCTTCTGTTAACTTAAATGTGATGTGTGAGCAGTTCAAATGTGGTTCTCATGCTGGAAAACTATGTCGTGGGGTATGGAATTGCTGACCTGGAGGGTGTTGAGTTCTCTGAATTTTTAGCTTTGAGAGAAAACAAGCCAGCAGGGACTGCTAGATTCAACAGTCATTCAGTTTTGTGCGGTGTCCTATGTAACTGCATTATTCCAATAAATGTTGGAATTAGTGAAGAAGTATTGTCATATCCTAGCAGTCAAATACTTTTGGAGCTGCTTCTGATCTCAGCTATCTGAAATGTGTGCCTACAGCCATAGCTGCTGGCCGTATGAAAATTTTAGCATGCAGTACTAAGTGCAGTGAAGCCCTAAGTGCTGGTGGTCTGGAGGTGTTACCATAGCCTGAAAATAATTTTTGACTTGTCCTTTCCTTTCAATGAAACAAAAAAAGTGCCAACTTTTTTTATCTCGTGGCTCTTTCAGAACCTTTTAGCTGCAAGATAGGTGGCTGAATTTCCTAACTAGACTAAGGAAGACACCACTGCATTAGATCATTATGGAGGTGTTATCTCAGTAGTTTTAAGGGGAGAAGTGCATTTAAGAAGATACGTAAATAAATTTTATACATGCGTATATAGGTCTATATTTATATGTTAGTTATCTAGAGCTGAGTAGTTAGAACATGCTTTATTTTCAAAGTTGCCTGTTTCCAAGTAGCTAGCAGTTTTTAAGCAGGATGTATAGTTTGCTCTAAAGGCCATAACACGTGTGGTTCTGAAACATTATGTTTCAGAACGAGAAGATAGCAATATCCATACAGGTTGTTTCATTTTATCATGAAGTTTTATCTTCAAACTATTTTGAAGCATTAGCAAGAACGCTAACTTTTTAGTGTGATGAAACAAGTGTGTTCTATAGTTGTATGGCCTGAACATCATTTGGTTGTTGGATTGCTTTCCCATGGTGCCTCTGGGAAACTGTTCATAGACAAATTTGGAGGAAAGGGATGATGGATGATTTAAGTTTTGGAATTTTTTGTGTGTTTGTGGTGGGTTGTTGGGTTTTTTTGTTTGTTTGTTTTGTACTGCACTAATGCCTTTGGCAAAGCCTTGGTGATCCTCCATACAAACACTCCTTATCTGAGTTTGGTCATGTTGCAGTGAGGCAGAAACTGCAAATGCTACTGTGCTGGAGCGTTTACACGGTCCAGCTCTGCTTGAGGCTGGTAGTTCCCTAGTAACTTTCTACAGTTCTCCAAAGAGAGGCTGCTTTTGTGGTTTTGGAAATACCTCTTTGAGCAGCTCAGTTTGGTGTGGAGAGAATTGCTAAATATGCACACAGAACTGCTACAGATACACCTATGTGATGTAGTACAGTGTAAACAAAGTGGCAAGAGCATTTTTTTGTGCTGTGGCTGCTCTGTATTTGACTAGAACTGTATGTTCAACTCCAGTCAGCTCTGTAAAGAAGGCATTTGTCGATAGTCGTCTTCGTTGCTTACAGACAGCAGTATGCTTAATTTCTAGTGTTACACACTTTTTCTTGTCCATGGCATGGCTCCTGTAAAGTGTTTGAAAATGATGTTAAACTTGGAATATAACCTTATGTCTGTCACTTCTAATTTCTGTACTAACGAGGTCTTCACTGAGCCATATCTATTGTGATGGGTTTCTTTTCTGCAAGTCCATTCCCAGTCCTGTATAAACTGTGTATATAATCCTTGTTGGAATAGCAGTATCTGGCTTGGCAAAGGTCCAAGTAGTCTTATTCTTTTTTTCCTTGAATTTGTTTGAATTCCTACCTGTGAAAAATTAACTCTTTTGTACTAATGCTGCACTCACCATTTTGCCTTGTAAGACATTGTAATGTTCTCCCCCTTGCCCTAATTCTTTACAGTGGAAAATTGTATTGTTTTTAATTACTTTGTGTAAAATAATTTTAATTAAAATCTTCCACTGGCCCACTGAACTTTACTTACAGCTTGATTAAGGCTCCCATATCTAATTTTTTCCACTTTGCTGTATTTACATTTTTATGAAGGTTTGTTCGTGTACTAAATCAGACTTGCAAGGAAGATGAAAAAATACCTAAACCAACGTTTATGCAGTATTTAGGCATACCTCATTAAAATGGTAAGGTTTTTTGCAGTGGTTAATTCTGTAAGTGATCATGGTGGTGTAACTACTTATGTCAGAGGGAATAAAATCCAAATTGTTTAAAGAATATTTTGGGTGTCTTTATCGTTGGAATATTTTATGGGAAACAGTCAGTATGCTCTGGTGTTCAGTTATGCCTTCACTGTTATATTTTTTGTCTGTCATGCTTTTCAACCTTTCTTTGTTAAATCTCATCATATTTTTTGACTGTTTGGGTCTTTGCTTAATTGTTAATAGGTTATTGTTTAGTTATCTTCACCCAGTTACTTAAGAAAGGTAGTGAATAAAAAAGGTTTAAATGGTATAAGGAATATGCTAATAAGCCAAGATACTGAAAGAATAGAAATAAGTTTAAATGAAAAACTTCGGCATTCCTTTCCACACATATGTGGCACACCATCCTACAAATAACACTCATAGGCCCACCAGGAGCTTTCACTCTCATTTCCCATGAAACTTCCTAAGAAGTTCAAAAGGAATAGATGTTTCTCTTCATTTCACTTACTCTGTTAACACTTTACATTAAACTGTTTATAACTAAGATAAATAAAGCAAAAATACACATCATTGGTATGTTGCTCTCTTAACACTAGCGAAGTTACTCTTCTACATCTGTTATGAAACTTGATAGTTTGTTCACCTGACTCGTGGAGAGCTGCTGTATTTGAGAAATCGAGGTTCCTAACTTAGAGTGCTGATGCTGCTATGCTTCTGTGTAAAAATACTATGATAGTATTAAAATATCGATATTATGAAGTGTAGTTGAAAAAGAAAAATAAAGAGGAGGAAATAATTCCTGTTACAGGAAACATTTCTTGTTCTTACACTGAACATCAGCAGCAAAATGGAACCCCTTGGCTGCATGGCAAGTCATAGAGATTTTTGCTTTCTGCATTGAATATGTGTTGGACAGCCAGCAAGCTGACAGCTGTTCTGCCTCGTGAGAGCTGTCTTGAATCTAGAGGTGGCATTTTAAGCTGCTGGTTACTGATTGCAGCTGTATGAACATGTCAGATCTGGCTATCATGATATTTTAGAACTTACTGTAATGACATCAGTTAACTTATGCAACAGCATTGGAGGCTGTTGCATTCCTCAATGTATTTCTATTACCTCAAGTACTGTTAAAGAGTTAATGAAAGTGAGCATTACAGGAGTGATCCTTTTCATCTACAGTAGTGTCTCAAGATTAAAGTTGGCTTTTGCTGAATGAGTCTGTAATTCATTTTACTTATTGAACACTGTAGCTTTTTATAGATCTTTTTTAGTACTAACACAACAGAATGGTACGACTGCCTAAATTAGACTAGCTCCTCTGCCCAATATGCAGTGTACATTTTTCTGCACCCACTCAGCCCTGCAAATATGAAGCATGTCTCTCAGCCTTCAAACATAACCATGTCCACCTTGGTTAATGTCAAGAACTGAGCAGTATTCTAGAGAAGTGTAAATATTAATCTTTAGGCAGCAAAACTAGACTCTGAAATTTAGGTTGTAATTCTCAGGATCAGAGTACGACAAATAACATGCACCTACATGTTATTTCATTTACAGAAAGACTGTTCACTGCCTGGAGGACTGCAGACATGCTTTTGCGGTTTCAATGTATTGTGGTAGTTTAGATTTGTCAAGGGTCTAGTTTCAGGACTTGCAGGACCTTTTTGGTCTGTACATTCATTTCAAAAAATGAGTGTGCTTGTGCGCACTAGCTGTGTCCAAAATGAAGTCTAGATTGAGGGTCTTGGCATTAGCTTGAAATAAAGGCAATGAAATATATCTGAAATGAACATGTAGTGGTTTTGTTACAAGGAAACTTTATGGAAGTTTCTTTTCTGTCCTCACTCCTCTTCTTCCCCCAAGCACACTTTTTCCCCTAAGTGAGTAACCGTGTTCATTTTGTGAAAACTGTCAGATTACAGTTTGACAGCTTCAGCATGGGAATTTTTTTCTCCCCCTCTCCTCCCCATGGTAAAAAGGTTATATACCCTATAGTTAAACACTGCTTATGTATATCTCCCTTTGGGAATTTGCATACATTTGCCAAACATTTTCACCAGAGGGTAGACTTTGGAATACTAGATCTTTTCTTTCCTAGAAAAGACGTGTAGAAAAGTGTGAATTAAGTTATATTGCCAAAAAGCTTAAAAAATCAAATTAATTTTCTACGTAATTTCTGTGTTGAATTGTTGTCTAATAACAGCAAAATTTAAGCAGCAGCAGTTTGTTTTGCCATGCCAGTGAGATTTTTAGCAAAAGATTATCCTCTTGTTAAACAGATTTCTGTACTGTTTACTACAGCACCATAGTACCGCATCTGCACCAAATTCTGTGGATGCTAGTTTTAAAAAATGACCAGAAATTATTATCTTTTTTTTTAAAGCTCCAGTTCAAAGGGCCTACTTTGCTTATTAAGAACTGACTTAAATGATGAATTGCAGCATGAGGAGCTTCATAGCACTGGAGATGTGGGTTTTTCTGAGAGGAAAACACTTGGGTTTAGATATTTCAGACCTTTCCTCAAGCTAATTAGTTAATACTTTAAAAGGCTTCAGCTTGGTACATATGTAGTATACCTAGAATATGTATCTTTTCTCTTTCTGTGCATTGTCATGTTGGAAAACATTCCAGGAAGTCAGACTAGAGTAGAATAGGCAAAGTTAACAACCTATTTAAATATGTGAATTTTTCGGGTATATTCTTATCAACTTCACAACTATCGTGTTTGAGTCTGGTTGCCATTTTTTAATTCCTTGCATTTCTTCCTCTAAGCATTCATCAGGTGTGGGTTCCCCCCCACCCCCCTGTTGGTGTGAGTATTGTAACAGGAGTCCTAGTGGCCTTATATTCAGTATTTACTTGGTGGAGAGTTCAGGGCCCTGTCTGGGAGACATGCCCAAAGTTGTCAGTTGGTAGTGGAATATTTAGTCCAGCAGAGGCTTTCAGATCTGCCTTCCCTTTTGATTCCTGTTACATTAAAAATACTCAAATAAACAGCATGTTTTGTCTTTCATTTTAATATGTATTTTTGTACTGATGCTTAAACACATTCATAGGCACTAATCTGGCAAAATAAGTCCTCAGCATACTGTATTCAAATATTGTGTTTGTTCTCTCTTAAGGAGAGAGATTTACTGTATGCTTCTATTCAATATCTTTTTTAAAAAAGTGGTTCTTATGCCATATTTATGTACAAAGATATTTTGCTGGTTTAGCTTATCTGCCTTGTTGAATTGCTTTTAGCTATTTTGGCAAAGTCTGTCTAAGTCAGTATAAGCTCTGTTGTTAATAAGGGGTTTTGTATGTATAGCTACACCAGTAACATTTTTTTGCAAACAGCTTTAATATGTATTCCACATCCACTGAATTTGTAAGTTGAGGCTGATGCCTGTAATTGCATGGTGATTATAAAAATCAGAGTGGGTTCTCAGAACATATTTAGTATTTCATATTTTAAAATATGTAAATCTGAGTATTGGAAAGGGATAGATTGAGTGGTGTTTAATGAATTGCAAAGTATTCAATTAAAAAAAAAAGACTGTACAGAGAAGTGAGTCTTCTTCAGCCAAATTACTTTCCCCTTCTCAAACATTCACTATTTAAAAAAAAAATATTTAAGACTTAAATTTACTTGTAACAACTTCAGCTTTCCTCTTCTGCTTTATTTTCTTTATTTGAAACGGTAATTTGCCTTTCTCTGGTGGTTAGCAGCTGGAGGTACCCAGATCATTCTCTGAAGAACATGTAGAGCTCTAGCAAGAGAATTCTTACATCTATGCCTGTATATTAAATACTGTTTATTAAAGCAGGATTACCAGAGCAGTCTTCCTTGTTTAATATAGAGCAGTAGACACAGCATATTCTCTCACTGATAGAGTACAGACTCTGCAAAAAAAGCACTACTAGAGGTAAAAAACGTTTAGCATTACTAGTTAAGATCATATATTCAGAAAGTGGGTGTAAGAAAACATGCTGTGGTGTTTAATTGTAGCAGACACTGGGATGTATTTGCTGCAATGGAAGTGAGTTCAGATTACTTGTACCAACGGGTTTTTGTTTGTTTGTTAAAGAAAACTTGAAAGAGAAAACAGTAGGAGAAATTTATGCGGTTGCTGATGCTTATTACTGCTTGTAGCACATGCCTACAAAAAGTTGAGGGGATGTAGATAAGGGACTCAAAGTTGAGAAATGTTGTTTTACATGTTTAAATGTATGTGAACATTTTCCTAGTAGCCAAATTTTAGCATAAGAATGAAGCTATGTCTAAACTTCTGTTACACTTTTAACGCACAGATTCCATTTATGCTCAGGTCTGTGATGTACTGCACCATATTCAAGTTAAGCTAAGGATTCAAACCTGTATCTAACAACTGAAAATGTGTATCATCCAATGAACACTAGAATTGAAATATAAATTTACTTTTAATTTTGAATGCAGCTTAGACTATTTGAAATGTGTAGGTGGTATTGTGATTTTTGTTATTTTTCTGAATTGTCAGTTAAGGATCTTTCTTTATTAATCTTATAAATCTGCAAGAATATAGCATGATATGTACTGTATAAGTCCTTGTGCTACACAGTATATTTTGCTGCCATCAGTATGGGTGCCTTTCCTGTTTTCTTTGAAGTGACATCACTTAATAAAATGATGTCAACTTTAAGAGCATAAAATACAAGACAGGTTTAAAAAAACTGATAGAGCTAGCTCAAAATGGGTGAAAAAATCCATGTAGGCACAACAAAGATACAGCAAGCATATGGCATATTATTCACACGCAAAGATACTATTCTGCAAGAAAATACTGTCAAACTAGAGAACATAAGAACTTGTTTATCAGAAAAACTCAAGGCCCCTGTAATCCAAATGAGCAATTTTGACTAAACAAAAGGATGGAGAACTTACAGACACTTCAGAATTCAGTTTGAATGAAAAAGTAGAAAGGAATTGCTTTAAAAAAAGCAGCTCTCCCCCAAACAAAACCATTAACAATAATATTTAGAACTCTAGTAGCTATAAAGAACAGAAATCTTCAGGCAGACCTCCTGTATTCACAGTTCTGTAAAGTTTAAATTTCTTTTTTACTTCATAAGACCAGTTATTCATCTCTTGCATCACTCTCCAACCACTAGGTTGCTAGCAATTTAATTTTAGCATCATCTTGGGGGTGGGGGGGGAGAGGGAAGACAAAGCATTTTAAGAGTCTGAAAGGCAGTAAAGGTCAGAGTATAACCTTGTTAAATCTATCTAAAATACTAGCTACAGAAACAAGCATTGTCTTCACAATAGTGTGGAGAAAACAGATCTGTTGTTTGTGGGTTTTTTCAAGCTTTGAACAACTGGTACAGAAGAGGAGACGTCTGTTTCTAGGCGGTACATGAAAAAGGAAGTCAGCCTTTGGCTGTGTAAAGATCATTAGCAGTTTAATTTTAAAAAGTGAAAAGAAATCACATAAGTTCATACTGTCAATTTACAAAAACATTTCCTCCATCTCACTCTACCACAAAATACATTGTATTCATTATTGCTTAACTAGGATCAATTTGAAGTAATTTTTCTGTTAGTATTTCTTAAAAAATACTATTTGTTGAATAGCCAAAATAAATACAGAGTTTTAACTTGAAAGCATGTAAGTTCTTCCTGTTGTGTACAGGGGAATTACTACACTGACATATTGAATAATAATGATAATAGAGTTCAGTATGGTTGTTTTGCATTGTTCATATGTGGTTGTGTCACATATGGAGTGATAAATGCTAAGATAGTGCCACAGGAGAAAGTGATTCTGTGTTTTGGAAATTAAAAGTACCTTTATGTACATTTCTGTTGAGGATATTTTCTTGAGAGTATCTTGGAGTTAGGTGGATGGATTGAAATTCTGAGGTCATTCTGGGATGGACAATATTGCTAAGATTTCAGAAATCATCGTTGGGAGGGAAGGAGGGAGGAAAGCACTAATTGTTTGTTATTTTTAAACAATGTGGGGGTTTCTGGGGGGTGGGTTGGTTTGTTTGTTTTATTTTTTGTTTCACTTTTGGAGTTTAGGTGGCTTTTCAGACAAGATTTTCCATTTTTTACCCTGCTCATGAGAGAGGAATTACTTTAAACTGAATACGAGGTTGTTATATAGTCATTACTGTAGAAGCTGGAGAATTAGAGTATGTTGCAGTAGCTAACAGCAGTGTATTTTTACCTTATAGACTGACTTTTTTTTTCTTTTTTCAGTAAAAAATTTTGAGTGCATGTGTCATCATTTCTATCAGTTGTAGCAAAGTTTGAATAGTGACAGCTGACCGTATTATCAGATGAGAACCAAATTTGTGGAAATTGAAATAAAGCAATTCAGCTTGTAATGTTTTATCTGAGTTTTGTGGAGAATAGAAAGGAGAAGAAAAGAATTGAGGATTATCATGTGAAAAATGTCCCCTCCCCCAGAATTGTTTTCCTTTTATGACTGTAGCTAGATAATATGAAAATAGCACACTAATTTTCTGAGGCATGATTCAGCTTGAAACTGGGAGAGGACTGAAAATCTTCTGTAGTGACACTGAAGTTACATTAAGGAACAGTAAAAAAAAATTTTTTTTGCACATTCAGGTGTTGAGAAGTTACAAAATGCTGGTGTTCAGGGCTCCTGGGGGCTGTACTGGACGAGAACCCTCACTGCAGCCTATGACGAATATTCTGTTCAACATCGGGCTTTCAGATAATCTGCTTGGATGATGTGCTCAGGTGCTAGCAGCGTAAAAGAGACAGTGCAGTCCTACCGCTCTCGCTGTAGGAGGTTATTTATGTGCCTGCTTCCAAGATGACTTGGTGTTCGGACAGCATTTTCTTCTGGATGAAGAATTGTTAAATCTGCACGAGAGCAAACCAGATGTGATAGTTGAAGGAAAACATTTCTGAAGAATTTTCAATCGGTGTGCAGTCTGTTTTTCGATTAACAGTATATACTTGCATTTTGTCAGTTTAGTGTGTGCAGGTTCTTCTAGAATGTAGATTGATTGTGAATTCCCATTGCCTATATCTATGAATAATGCAGACTAATACAGAATACTGTGGTATGTCCCCTAGCAGCTCAAGTTGCTTTTACAGCATGAAATTCTGCTATTGTCTGCTTTCTGGAGGATGCTGAGTTATGTTTGAAGCTTTGACCTTTAACTTCAGAGCACTCTGTTCTGGGCCCAGGCTATCCAGAGGATCTCCTGAGGATGGATGCCAACAGATCTGCTTCCTTTGCTTAGTGGATATGTTTGCACGGAGGATGTTACTTGCTGTGCAGGAGATAGCCTCTTTGGAGAGAGGAATTAGGTAGCGTGATATGGTGAAGGATTTGGTTTCTTTTGCCCAGTGTCTAAAATACATGTCATTTAAGTGATCAACATTCAGATTTATAATTAAGCTTTAGCATTGAAATGTCACTTGTTTTGGTATGGAAGAGATTGGGTACTGCAGTTTTATTCCATCATTGTGACTAGTGGACTTCTGTGCTGCAACAGTATTTGTGTGATATTCATATTCAGTGCAACTGCCTGACAGCAGTTCAATTTTACTTCTCAGTTATTTTTGCTAGAGAGAATGTACAGTTAGGATGCATCAGTGCAATTTTTTTCCTCTTGTAGTTCTTTAAAACACCGGTATTAACTTTAATTACCACCCAAACAAACTAGCTGTCTGTATCACATGACCAGTAGGTGTGTGTTAAATCCTGCCTGGTTTTGTGGGGTCTGAGGTCTTCCTTTGGTTTGTGCTAAATAATGGGATTAAATGGTTTAAGAAAATGCTGCTGTTCTGCTTGATAAACCAGTGTCTAACCATTTCATTAGTATCTCATTTTGAATTATGAAGTGTGAAATGTTTTTCTGTAGTATTCTCGCTTGCTTTAGCAGGTTTTACTCTACAACACCACTACAAAGTTCATTGTAGATTACTATTCGTGAAACATTATAATAAAATTATATCAGTTATATTAAATAATGTTCTACTTATTGTGGATTTTTCTAAGTTCTTCGTTAACGTCCACAAGACCATGAGCTTCTACACTGAAGTGCTCCATACTTTATTTTAGAACCAATTTAGATGTCTAAAACGGATAATGATCCTCTAAATTTCACTTCATTATCTGTATACCTCTTACGAAGATACTGTACGAACAGTTTTTCCTTAGGCTTTTGAAATTAAGATTTTTAAGTTAATCTGCTTTTTATGGTGTTCTTATGTAGGTAGTAATAAGATTCTTTAAAAACATATTTAAGAGAGTGTCTCTGAGAGTCTCAAATTTTTTGATAGCATAGATCACTTCTGCTGTATCACTGTATTCATTTGTAATTAGTAGACTGACTTTTCCCTGTTAAGAGTCACTTAGTATTACATTAAGAATTACTGATTCCATCATCGGGAAATTATGGAAGTATTTGTTGTATTTGTAATTGTTTTTAAGACTATTAGGCAGTTGGAGCCGTTTCATTCTAAATAGTTCATTCTTGTTTGCTATGAGGTGCTCTGTGGAATATTGTTTGGAAATATTCTAGGCATTTGCTTCTCTGGAAAAGAGGTCTTGCGTATCTGGACTCTGTCTTTAAAAATACCCCTGAGTGTTTTTCAATTACTTTGGTAGGAAAGGTTTTGGTCCTGTATATGTATTGGTCATACCAGTTTCAGACACTAACTTCTGTAATTTAATTGCTTCTATTTTTTTAATTTTAATTAATCTATTTGCAGATGTGATGCAGATCCATCTGCCCTAGCTAAATATGTTCTGGCTTTGGTAAAGAAGGATAAAAGTGAAAAGGAACTGAAGGCATTATGTGTTGATCAGCTGGATGTATTTCTTCAGAAAGGTATGGTCTTTGTCATAACAATGAAGCTTGAGAGAAAAGTCTGTCTTTTTCAATTCGTTCAAACAATCTTTTACCATAGAATCATGTGTTTATCTCTTTATTAGCTTTGTTACTTTGAAGTATGTAACTCAATTTTCATTAACTACTTTGTTTTAAAAAACAGGTGTATAGCACAATATGCATATATTAGGTATATGTTTTGTGTCCGTTGGTATTCCTGGAAGAAGATTAAGGGTGTTAACAGTTATTGCCAGAATTAGAAGTATTAGAGCTCTGCATATATTCCAGAAATATTCTTCCAGATGTTTTATTAAGAGACATTGAATAATTCAATGGTCAAAAACCTTTATGAAACATTGTCATCATTGACATGTTTCTTTACTCTGTAAATGTCCTTTTAAAATATAAAATTAGCAGTAGAGTATGGAAAAATAATACTCTTCATTGTTTTAACTTTTTGGTGAATGTTGATTTTTTTTTTTTTTAAATTTATTTACTTCTAAAGCAAATGTTAATTGAAGTTTTGAATAATGGATATTTGTATACTCTTTATTTTTAGAAACTCAGATATTTGTGGAAAAACTATTTGATGCTGTGAATACAAAAAGCTATCTACCTCCACCAGAACAGCCATCATCAGGAAGCCTGAAAGTAGAATTTTTTCAGCACCAAGAAAAAGAGACAAAAAAAGAAGAGGTAGGCATTAATTTTATTTTAATTTTATGTCTTTTCTCCTCCTTCCTGTAGTTTGCTTATGTGGTTCAACTTCATCATGTTTATTTGTTTATTAATAATAGTTCCCAAACTTATACTACAGCATTAAAATACGTCAGAAGATTTGTGCCTGGTTGAGTACTGGTGCACAATTTTTTTAAAAGTAAGTGGGTGCTACAAAGGTAAACCAAAGCAGTTCTGACTAGGCAAATGTAAATAAAGTATTGAGTAGTGTAGGGGTTGCAGTACAACCTACATTAGTTCTTTGCTCAGGATTGCTGTTGTAGTTATGCTGCCCTTTAATTCAGCATAAATCCAGGCTGCTATTCCAAATGGCAGTCCTCATTGCTCCGGCTGCTTGATCCAGATGACATCCTTATTCCGACATAAGTGTTTATGTTGTTCTTTGAGCCAGAAGAGTAAGTTTGTCTGTTTCAAAAGCAGCCTAGGTTTGGCTGCATGAGAGTTTTTAACCGTGATCTGAACCAGCTAAGCTGCTGGTGAAGAAAAGACCTTACTGTGTCAATTGTTGAATATTGATGTCTTCCCAGATCTGTCACTGCACCTTAGATTGGATTTTTGTCCACCTGTAGCAAAAGCAGATGTATTTTCAGTGCAGCACAGTAAGGATTGCTTATTCTGCTTTATTTTCTCCCAACCTGTGCTTTGAATATTCCTAGAAATAGAAGTCTAATACATTATGAAGATTCTCTAATTGTATTAGATGGAAAAATGTTGTTGCAGTTCAATGTTACTGCTGGATTTGCTCAGCATTTTGAGGTTTTTTGGTTTTATTTAATTGTGCAGAAATCTTCATGATAGTGTACTCATATTTTGATCTAATGCATATACTTTAAATTCAGATAGTTAAAGAGGAAGAGCGAGAGAAAAAGTTTTCTAGAAGATTAAATCACAGCCCTCCTCAGTCAAGTTCTCGCTACAGAGATACCAGGTAATAAATTTTGCTGAACCTCTTGTATTATATCAGTAATCAGATGGATTTGGATTTCTATGGTGTTGCTAAATTAAATATTTTCTTTCTGTATGGTCACCTAATAAGCCTAAAAATACGACTTTTATTCCTTTTATGCATATGTAGTTAAATGGCAAGTATATAAGTGACAGTGTAAACTGTCTCTGAGTTGTGCATAACTATCACATTTGAGTTTTATGATTCACATCTATGTTAAATTTATGGTTTATATTACAACAATTACTGTGCTCAGTATTGAGATTGACTTGTGATAATTTTAATTTAGAAGCCTTCTCTTCAGTAACTGTTACCTTTTTGGTGTTTCCAGCTCGGGGAAGGTGCAGTATTGGGCAGAAACAGAATTTTACGTATGTGTTTAAATCTTATGGATGGTAAAAGTAAAATGCATAAACCAAATAAAAGAATTTTAAAAGTCTTCTGAGAAGGAAGGAAGGGCCACAGTTAGATTCCATTTGTAGCTTTTCTCTAATTTTCCATTGCCATTTCTTGAGGTTTTTAATGGTAGTTAAGGTTTTAAATTATGGCTTCATAATTCTTGGAATTAATCTACAAAATTACATGTTTAGAAGCCGTGATGAAAGGAAAAAAGATGAACGTTCTCGGAAGAGGGATTATGACCGAAATCCTCCCAGAAGAGATTCCTATAGGGATCGATATAACAGAAGAAGAGGGAGGAGTCGGAGCTACAGCAGGAGTCGAAGTAGAAGTTGGAGCAAAGAGCGATTGCGGGACCGGGATCGAGACCGGAGCAGAAGCCGGAGCAGAACACGAAGCAGAGGTACCAACAGTTGGTCTCTAAAATACGGTGAATGTTGCCTACAAAATTTAGACACTAAACTTAAACACTATGTTCAAGATGTACCAAAATTTCCTCTATTGTTCTTGTTTCTTTTTCAAATTTAGCTTGGTTTTCTGTGGAAATAAGGCTTGTATGATCATGTTTTCAGTGCTTGTTTTCCCCTTTCCCTCCATTCTTCTCTAATACCTTTGACTGTGTTGGCCACTTTTAAGCAATGTTGTAAGCGAGGCAGAAAAATCTGAGTTAATTGCATTTCATTAAGTTTTAGGAAACTCAGAATCTGATTTGGGAAGATATAGAAAATAATACTCATCTGTGGAGGTAGAACTGGCAGAAATCACCTGTTTGACAATAAATGACTTGTCAAGCAGAACAGTACGCTCTGTTCTTTTTGTCTTGTCCCCTCCTTGGTGTCGTAGGGAGGGGCTGAAATTATTACGGTAAATATTTAGATTTGCACACATATCTGTAAGACTTAAAGCTTCAGTACAGTAGTTTTTTGAATTAAACTTCTTTAAAAACAAAGGTGTTTATTCAGCTGAAAAGAATGCTTTTTCCCCCAACACTGTTACTGATAAATTGGAAAAGAGCATTGAGAGTCACTTTATATCTTTATTCTGTCTTAAACAATGTAGAATTAAAAATAGTCAGGCTTAAGTGTCCTATGTATTCTTCTTTCTGTAGAATGGGCCTTGGTAACTGAGCCTTAAAAGTAGGAATGCAGAGTCCCTCAAAATATGCAAGCAGATATTTTCTAAACAACTTACAAACGAGCGAGTTAAATAGCATGCAGAAGTTTGACTATAAGATTACAATGTGATTAAATCTTAATTTAAGGGTTATTTTACATAAACTGCAATGGTAATATCTTACAGACAATATCTTATAGTGAAAGCTTTGTTTCTTTTTCTAAGCACATGAAGAAAAGCCTGTTTTATCCACGCTTATCTGCCATCATTTTATTAATGTTCTTTTAATGTGGGGTTATCTGAGTCTACCAGCTTACTTCATGACAGAGCTCTTCTGTCTTAATCTGGATACTTACTGTTTATTTGATGGTAATACTAGAAAATTAAGAGAATAGCTTGTATGGGTTCAGAATGAAAGGTCATGTTACTGCTGTATCTGTCCAGGAGTGTTCCACCCCTGTTAAGCACTATTATTTCTCCAGCCATGACAAAGCTTTGCATGTGATAAATATGTGCATTTGAATGCGCAACATGAAGATACAACAATAACAGGTTCTTGAAACATTAAAGTTGTGTAACTTTTATAGTGTTTTCAAGTGGTGGTTATCTTTTTCTTGCCCATTGCTTCCCATTATTCAGAATAACTTTTCATCTGAAGTTCTTAGAATATATGCATTACTACAGAAGATGTACTGTGCATGAAGTTAAATAGGGTTTCTGCTTCACTTTGGGTATAGCTGTTATTAAAATACTGCAGTGGCTGACTATGTATTTTTAAGATTACGATTTTTCTGATTAAACCTGTGGAATGTAGAATCATGGAATAGTTGAGGTTGGAAGAGACCTCTGAAGGTCATGTAGTCCAACACTTGTTCTCGAAGCAGATAAACTGGAGCAGATTGCTCAGGACCTTATCCAGTTGGGCTATAAATCACCCCGAGGGTGGAGACTCTACAGGCACTCTGGGCAACCTGTAGAACATATAATTTATCATTTCTATATTTTGAGTTGAATTGATGTGGAAGAAAGATAATTAAACAGGTTAGTGGCTGCTTCTGGTGAAAATGTGCAGAAGGAATCATCCAATATAACTTTTTTTTTTTCTTCATACAGAAAGGGATTTGGGAAAGCCAAAATATGATATGGATAGAACAGATCCATTAGAGAACAATTATACTCCGGTTTCTTCTGTGACAAATATTTCATCCGGCCACTACCCTGTCCCTACACTGAGCAGCACTATTACTGTTATTGCTCCTGCTCATCATGGAAATAACACTACTGAAAGCTGGTCAGAGTTCCATGAAGAGCAGCTGGACCACAACTCCTATGGAAGACCTCCGCTGCCGAAGAAACGTTGTAGAGATTATGATGGTAAGTCTGTATTTTTTTCATTGCTTCCTGCAGTTATGATTGGCCCCTTTCTGAAAAGATTGAGGTAGTTTTTCTTTCTTTTCCTGATCTCCTCTAATACTGTGGTTTTTCTATTACACAATTCTTGAATGCAAATTTTATCCCACTTTTTATTAACTTAGCTTTTAGACAGCTTTCTTTATTAGTGTTTGTATAGTTTTTTAGTTATTAGAATTATTTTATATAGATGAAAAATAGTATGTTTATATAAAAAAAGTTATTAAAAAAATCCACTTTCACCCAGGTTTTCTGTCTTATGTCATGTTCGAGCCAAATACTGTATTTGATAATTTTGACCGTGATTAGCATCTTACTGACCTCATCTTTTTTTTATTCCATCCTATCTAAGAGATAATTTTTAACTAGAAAGGTCTAGAGTTGCAACTTCCCAGGCTCATGTTAACCCTTTTTTTCTTTGTGGGTCTTTCTTAAAAATGGGTGGCTTTTTGTGCTTATCTGTGTCTTCAGCTATCATTTTGCGTGTCTTGTGCCAAAATCCACACAAGAGGCTGCTGCAGTTGGCAGTGACTTAGCTAAATTCAGCCAGTCAACCTGTTAGCTCAGAAGAGTTTAAATTTCCCCCTAAAGTTTTTTCTGAGTTGTTTTTTTTTCCTGTTGTATATGAGTTTAAGATCTAGGCCAGTTTACATTCAGAACTCTGATTAGAATAGAATTTATTTTTAAGTAAAGAAAGTGGGAGGCTGAGCTCTCAAGTGTTGGCAGAGTTGTACTTGTGAAGAATAGCTTTGCCAGTATACGTCACAGCAATACTGTGGAGCAAGTAGAGTTGTGAAAGTGTTTGTTTTGTTTTGAAGTTTACTTCTAATGCAAGCTGAGCTGCAGAACATTGTATCGTGGTCTCCCAGCTCTACAGGTTTTTTAGAAAGGAACAAAACGTATAGGCCAGTATACTTTTGAAGTAACGTCTCCAGGCATAACACTGGGACTTTGTACCTTTAACAGTCTGTCTTCTATAGCAGCTTATTATTTCCAATTTCTGAGTATGAAGCAAATGGTAATGTGTTGGAAAACCGTGATATCGTTGTCCTCAAATTTTTACTGTTTTTTTGTTTTCCCTATGTTTCTGACTGTTACTAAAATCTCTTGGTAGATGTCTTTTCCATTTGCTTTTCTTATGGCTGTTTGTGTCTTCAAAATTTATAAGCTCATTTCTCTCTTCAGTGTCTAGCTGTTTTCAACACACTGCTCTTCCTATCTGCACTTTCATATTTTCTACTTGACCCTCTGCAGAACTTCTATTTTTCCTTAATGTTTTAATTTATATATATGTTCTGTAACTCTTCCATAAGATGAGGTAATACAGACTGCTTTTCAGCATCATGTTTTGAGGAAGTGGGCACTCAGCTTTCTTCCTGTTTTATCAGAAGATGTTGTGAACTTTACCCCATATTGCATTGTATTGTATTGGGTTTTTTTGTGGGGACTGTTGTTAAACAGATAATCATAGAATAGAATAATTTGGTNATACATATATATGTAAACAAAAAAAATTTTTGCTCTTACATAATCACATTAAACTATGGCAAAATATTCTAATTCTTCTGGAAATAATTGCAAAAGAGAAAAAAGAATTGGAATGAATTTTCTCATGTTGGAATTTTATAATATTAACTTCTAACTTTAATAGGGGGTTCTCAATCCCAGTGTCTGCACTTTTTACTTAGAAACAGTGTGTTTTTGTTAATGTGATGACACCTAGATTTCATTCGTTGCTTTCAGTTTGTTACAATTCAGTGCAGAATTAATTCTTCAAGAAAAAAATCTAACTCCTGTATTTATTCTGCTAGAATGTTGCTGGAATCTTCCTGTGTGCTGACAGTTAAAATAAAGTTAAACTGCCAATTCAATTTTCTAATATAAATTTCTGCTGGTGTGTGAAGCTCTTAATTTACAAACTGTTGCATTACACATAGAACATCTCATATCCATTCTGCATCAAACTACAGCTACTGAATACTAACAACAATTCTTTTTGGTTTTGATGTTTCAGAAAAGGGTTTCTGTATGAGAGGAGACATGTGCCCTTTTGATCATGGAAGCGATCCAGTAGTGGTAGAAGATGTGAATCTTCCTGGCATTCTGCCTTTTCCAGCACAACCCCCTGTTGTCGAAGGACCACCTCCTCCTGGACTTCCTCCCCCTCCACCAATTCTGAGTCCTCCTCCTGTTAACCTTAGACCTCCAGTGCCACCACCAGGCCCTTTACCACCTAGCCTTCCACCTGTAACAGGTAATTAAAAAAGATTAAAACCCATTTTTATTTTTTTTTAGTAGAAAAGCCTGGATGTTACTTGGGTTGTATGCAGTGCAAAAAGCTGTTTTAAGAATGCCAACTATATTTTAGAAAGTTGTTCTATGCTCTACTATGGCATAGTTTACCCCAAAATTATTGTTTTTTTATAGTAATTGTTGCATAGTTGATTGTTGTAAAATTTGCGTCTTAAATGTGAATCTTGAATATGGAATAATATTTTAATTGTGTTTAAGCAAAAGCATGGCATGGCAAAACTCAATTCCTTGAGTTTTATAGGAGAAGTCTGAAACTGACTACTGTTAGAGAAGAAGGGAAAATCCTGGAAACAAGAGATACTTGGCATTTCAGTTGTAATACTAAAATTAAAGAGAATTCATGACCACATCAAATTTACACCTGAAAATATGTCATTGTGATTAATTTTGAAACTAAACTTGTAACTTAGAAATAAAATTCTCCAGCTTGTTTACTCTTTCATTGGAAAGTACTTTGGCTCAAGTACTAAAAATTACATGAAGACTTGTGTGCCTGGCTGTCATTTATAAAATAGCAGATTAGTATTCAGTTCTCCGGTGTGGTTTAAAAGCTGTTACATTAGTTCTATGTGATTATTCCTTTCTCTCTTTTTTCTTAACTTAGATGTCCCACTTCTTAAAATTATTCAAGAACAATTGATATTTGATAATGCTTGAAAGTTTCTTAAACTGTTTTCATTTCCGATTGATAGTGTATTTAAGTAAGAACTGAATTTATTTATTTCACTTAGTATAGAAAGTAACTGTATTGCTGGGGTGATCAGTTCTGCCTCATATGCTATTTCCAGATCTGTGTAGAAAGTCCAAATATGTGACTATGTATCTTTTTCCAAAACCTGCTTTTGCCAATGATTAAATTGAAGGTCAGGTTTAACTGCGCCGCTTTGAAAGTGTCATGTTACTGGTTGTAAAAAAAGACGAACCAACCAACCAAACAAAAAAACCCCTAAGGTTCCCTTTGACTTTCTACCAGAGTTGTAGATATCTTCTTGGGTGTTTGGAAAAATAATTTCAATCAAGTTAGTTATTGTCATCGTAGAATATTTTTGGTATACATTATTAAAAAATAGAATTTGTTCCTCTGAGGGGGTTTTTTTGAGTTTTAAAGATTTTATGTTGGTGAAGATAAATACTGGCTTAGCAGTTAAATTTTGCTTATAGAAAGAAGGTGTTTGGAGAATTGTTAAACTACTCAAATACTTTTCTCTGTAATCTAAGTTCTGAGTCATTAGCTGGTGAGGATGGTTTCATATGAATGAATGGTACAGCATCATGTCTGTGTACATGCCCTCTCACCCCCTTTTTTATAAATAACCTTAAAAACATTTCAGATCAATTTCCTTATGACTTGTGTGTAATGTAAGTCTAGTGGATAATAAATGAATGCAGTGTTTTCCTTTGTTTTTGACAGGACCACCCCCTCCACTTCCCCCATTGCAACCTGCTGGCATGGATGCTCCCCCAAACTCAGCAACTAGCTCGGTTCCTACTGTTGTCACAACGGGTATTCATCACCAGCCGCCTCCTGCTCCACCCTCTCTTTTTACAGCAGGTGTAGTACTGAGGCTTTGCCCACAAGGTTTGCTAAATAGAATAACATTGATTCATATTATACTGTACTTCTTAGAGATTATAATTTCATAGTTTGGGAGAATAAGTTTGTATCATTTAGACTGTGACAGTAATTTAACACTTTTTTTATAACTCGGTTCAGGACAGAAGTAAAAGTTGCATGTAAAATGTGACTCTTGACTATGGAATAATATTTTCACTGTGTTTAAGCAGAAAACTTGGCATGGCAGTTTTTTAGGACAGTTGTTATACAACTCTTCCATTGTAACTATATCTTGTAATAAAATTAAATATTATATTTGAAACCTTAGGGGTTTTAACTGCAATATATTTTAATTAGACAATTTCTTTGTTACCAGAAACGTATGACACAGATGGCTATAATCCAGAAGCTCCAAGTATAACAAATACTTCAAGACCTATGTATAGACATAGAGTACATGCCCAAAGACCAAATTTGATAGGACTCACATCAGGTGATATGGATCTACCACCCAGAGGTATGCTCTCAAAGCTGTACTTATTTAGTTTAGCTGGTTTTGTTACATTAATGCAGATTGAGGCAGTTTTCAGAGAATGGAGTACTGGAAAACCTTGTGGTTATTTAAATCTTCTGGAATTAAGAGAAGTTCAATTGCATAGGGAATTATGCTTATAGTTGCTTTGTGTGTGCATTTTTACAGGTAAAATGAAATCTCTTGTTAAGAGTATTGCACAGATTACACTTGGCTGTAATGACCGGTCACTTTGTACATCTTTTTATACAGAAAAATGTTAATATTTCTGTAGCAGACTCTTAGGATGATTTTGCTGTGGAGAGGAGGGAATCAGTTTTATCTGGTAGCAGACAGTTACACATGAGTAATCTTGACCTCATAGTTCCTGTGGCCCTGAGAAAAAGCAGCAGCATACAAAATGAGAAAGGAAGAGGGATAAAACCAATTTTTTTAATGTGGGTTTGTTTACATTTGTGTCTATTTGTATTTAATCTTACTATATTTCTGTTGCTGTATTTTCAGTGAGGAGTCCCCCAATATGATTCTTCTTCAGCAAGGGCTACTCCTCTCCCACCCCTAAATCTTGCTCCTATGTGTTAATGCTCTGGAGTACTGTACACTTCCTATCATGAGCATTTTTGTGTGTGCCATCTAATAGTAGAATGGAGGTGTTAGCAGAAATGGTGTGAGCCTTAGAGTATTGTATGGGACATTGTGAATCAGCAAGTGCAGTCACCTTGTGGCAGATGCCTTCTGTCACACCTCTTGTTTTCCTTATGTATGATGTTACTGTGACAAAATGAAAGCTATTAGCTATTTTGATCTGTCACGGCATCTGTTAATAGTTAAGAAGAAAAGACTGTGACCAAGGTTTGATCCAGTTTGAACAAGGAGCATAGTCATTTCAAAATAAACAGTTGTGCTTTTCAATGCAAATTCACAAAAAATAAAAAAAATATTGTAAAATCTTTTCGTCTGTTTACAGAAAAACCTCCTAATAAAAGTAGTATGAGAATAGTGGTAGATGCTGAATCCAGGAAAAGAACAATTGGTGCAGGGGATGGTGGAGTTCCTACAAAGAAGACTTGGTTTGACAAGTGAGTGCTCATTAACACAAGGTTGGCTTAATAGTTGGAATTCCATGGAGCTCTTTTCTGTAATCTGAAACATATATAAATCTATATAAATTGCAAGCAAGTAAAACTGTGGATAAGCTGACTGTACTGAAATAAATCACACTATGGAGTGATCTGTATTTGACTGTCTTCTCTCAAATACAGTATCGAGATAGCTGAAGTTGCTTTGGATGATACCAAGGTCTACTCCTTGAAAGCTGGCATGATCTAAGAGAAGCTGCAGTGTGATGGTTATTAGGGATGACTGATTTTAGTTTTGAAATGTGAATTATATTATTGCTATTTTGGATTGAGTTGCCAGGTATGTTACTGACAGAAAACATAGGGTGCAGTGCTTAGTGTCCAGATATAGCTGGGGTGACAAAAGGTTGGAAGGGATTTTAAGAGATTACTGCAATTGAGGAGAGCCTTGAAGTAATAGTTATTTGAAACGATAGTGGGGAGATTCTGTGAAATAGCTGAGAAATAGTTTTTGGAGAGAAGCAGTGTGAAAGTTAGGACTCACTGACACAAGCAAATTATCTCACAAATATATGCGCTGGGGTATGCTGAGAGTATCGCTGGGGAAAACTGCAGGTATATGGGCCTCTATGCTGTACTCTTCTACACTTTTCTAAAATTACTTTTTTTTTGTTTTGAAGTCTGCAGATCTTTGTCTCATACACACATGCTCCTATGCAAGCATATACAATTTAACATTGTGTTTACTAGCTTGCTATGGATTTCTGGCTTGATTTTTATTTATTGCAGGCAAAATTTTAACAGAACAAATAGTCCAGGTTTCCAGAAGAAGGTGCAGTTTGGAAATGAAAATACAAAACTTGAATTGAGGAAAGTTCCCCCAGAACTTAACAATATCAGCAAACTTAATGAGCACTTCAGTAAGTTTGGAAACTTAGTCAACTTGCAGGTAAGGGTCAACAAAGAGAAGGCAGTATGTTTTGACTTAATGATAGAGGTAATTGCTAAAAGGAGAACACCAATTTTTTGTTAACTGGTTCCCTGGAACTGTTCTCAATATTTTCTTAACGTGTTTCTTAAATGTGATCTCATTGTTTTTAATGGAATTGTCATTGAAGAAGCAGAAATTAAATGTTCTAGTCGTCTTCTAGATTTTGAACAAATGTTTTCCTCACAGATAAGACTTTTAAGATACATTGTTTAAAATATTGAAAATTGATTGGAAGTGTTTTTCCTTCATTCCTTTTCTCAAGTTTGGGTCTGATACCATAAACTCTGTATTTTTTGAGATAAATCATAGATACAGAAAACCTGTATTTCTCATCCAGAAAGGAGTCCCTGTGATAGAATTGCTTTCTAGTCCCATAGTAGTGGTGGTTTATCCCTTATAATTACTTCGTAGTGTATCTGAGTGACCCACATTTATAAATAGAAATAAGCAAACAATTGGAGAAAGATACAAAAGAGATGCAAAGAACTGAGGCCTAACTTAGGTTGATGTTACATATTGGAGGCTGTATGTGTAATGTCAGGATTTCATGTGCAGTCTCTAAGCTACTCAGTCTGATCTTTCATCATGTTTCATTATCAACAAGCTTCAAATGCTAGCTAACGTTTTCACGTACGCTTTCTTGTTTGCACTGAGGGGTTGAACAAAGAAGCGTAATAGAATATTTTTGTGCGTACTGATATAGTACAGAATAAACCTCCTGAGCCTGTTGGAACACTGAGGGAATTTACATCTCTTTTAATTGCTCTTAAATATTTCTTAAGCCTTTCCACAGTTTACCTAAGTATATGTGTTGTGTATTAGCAGGCAGTATGATTCAGTAAAATTGTGTGTGAATGTGTATAGAGAGACAGACAGCTATGAAGATAGATATTGCAAGCTATGCTCTTCTTCCAAAAGGTATAATTTTGTCCTTTGAAGGTGTCTAAAATATGTTAGTGCTCAAAGGAGGAAAACCAAAATGACCTTTGTTGTCTAGCTCTGATACTAGATAGGACATTTATTAACTGACTCCTATATTTTTTGCAGCAATTTTCTTCGCTTCAGTGACATTTCCTCTTGTCTTTCAAACAGCTACTCATATTTGCAATTAGAAATACTGTTTGACTGTTTAGGTATTTTACTTCAGTTTGTTTGGTTTGGTTTTTTTAATTATTCTTAAAGTTTATTACCTTAATCTCAAGGTTGCTTCTTGACACCAGACTTTTCAAACAGAATCATGAACGGGAAGTATTTATCTGCTGACCCATATTAGGTTTAAATTTTAAGCTTCTGAGTCCTGAAACTAGTGATTTTATGATAATCGAGACACAAATGAAAATCCTACATGCAGTAAGTTTTACACTTCTGTTTTAAATCTTAGGTTGCATATCAAGGTGATCCAGAAGGTGCCCTTATTCAGTTTGCCACACACGACGAAGCAAAGAAAGCTATATCAAGCACAGAAGCAGTATTAAATAATCGTTTTATTAAAGTTTATTGGCATCGAGAAGGCAGTGCACCGCAAATCCAAACCACCACACAGAAGGTAGAGGATCTAAGTCTATTCTATCTAGAATATTATGTAAAATATAAACTTTTAAACATTTAAAAAAAAAGTTTATAGAAAGTAAATCAAGCACTTTTGGAAAAGAATTACATGAAATATTCATTATTTCAAAAGTTACTCTTTAATTCTAGATTCTTTGACTTCAGATACAAGGTTCAGGAGTTGATTAGCAAGATAAGACTGAAGGTATTTAAAGAAAGGCCTTCTGTGACGTACAGAGAATTCCACTCTCGTCATCTCATGTGAAGCAAGATTTGATGCTACTGTCTACTGAATAACATCTGTTTTGTTTTAACTATATAGGCTTTTTTTTTCTTCTGGTGAGCATAAGAAAGACAGCAGAGTTATATTTCTTTTCTTGGAAGATAATTTCCATTTTCTTCCAAAAGGTGTGGTTTTTCCAGTCTTTCCCTGTTGAGCGTGCAATCTGCTATAGAAAGTAACAGTAGAATTTGTTTTACGCAAAGGTACCTACATATATATACAGATATACACACATATATATGTAGAGAGAGAGGACATGCAAACAACAGTGTAAAAGGAGAGCTGCATTAGAGAGGCTAATTTTGTGGAAATGGATCAGGGACATTTTACATTTTTAAGTGGAGAGGGAGGTGCTGATCTCCCTGATATCCAGAGACAGGATGCGTCAGAATGGTTCAAAGCTGCGCCAGGGGAGGTTCAGATTTGACATTAGGAAGCATTTCTTTACCGAGAGGGTGGTCAGACACTCTAGGCTTCCTAGAGAGGTAGTTGATGCCCCAAGCCTGTCAGTGTTTAAGAGACATTTGGACAATACCCTTAATAATATGCTTTAACTTCTGACTGGCCCTGAAGTGATCAGGCAGTTGCACTAGATGATTACTGTAGGTCCCTTCAAACTGAACTATTCTATTCTACGTTTTTGGATTGAATTGCACAATGGAACACCTATTGGTAGTTGTCAGGTGCATAGTAGCACTGGCAACTTTTTAAGAATATGAAACAGCAATTACTGTTTTGGAGCTTAGATTTGTAACCTATGGCAAGCCAAATCAGATTTATTAGCAGTTGTAGTGGTTCTACTCAAACGTAAGGGGAAGCTTGGATTCTCCCAGGTCATGTAGGTTATTGGATACAGAGTCTTGTCAGTTAGCTCCCGGTGTAGCAAGTCCCTCTAAATACTTGTGTATGCTGCTTTATTGGATTTGCTGTCAGTGTGGAACAACACATTCTACACTTAGAAAATATGAGGCAGGCTCTGTAGAAGAAATGTTCATTTATTTATATATGCTGGTATAATGAACAAGTGAGTTGTTAGAGGATTCTTTCAATTGCTGCTCTAAGTTTTGAATTCTTTCTCTGGATGGTGTATGTCATCATTGTTCAGAATCAATGACCCAGTTTCCCATAGCAATCCTGCTGTAGGGCATTTTAGGTAACAGTTTCCTTTCTCTCCTTTTGTAACAAATGCCATGCTTTTTATCTACAAAATGCAGTTTTAACAACACCTCTCTGACTATCTCCCCAGTTATCATCCTTCAGATTTCAGTTTGGAATCAAATTTATAAATATCCTTGATGCTTGATCTGAACTAGTGCTACTCAAAATGGTATTTATTTTCTAAGCTTGATTTAAATCTGATCAGCCAGAAGAGGGCAGTGGAGGATGTCATTTGCATTCATACAATCATTACCTCTCTTGAGAAGGATAGCTTGAATAGTTATTGGCATCAGCTTATTTGCTGATTTTGCTATCCAGCTTGGAGTATTAACTGTGTATTTCCAAACAAATATCTGATCTGCATATTTGTTATTTTGCAAAACATGAATTTTAAATAGTCTTATGGGCTTTAGTGATGTTATTAGCTTCCCAGCACACCACCGTTGGTAAGTTAACCTTGATGATCTGAGCATGAATTCCCCTTCGTACCAGGTGACAGTATTAAGGGTTCCTGCTTCACAAAGGACAACCTTTCATCAGGTGTCAGGAAGCTACAATTTGAAGTCTGTTATGGGCAATAGAGGCCACACAGTGACAAGAAAAATTTAAACAGGAAATTAAAATTTTAAGTGCAATGCTTTCATCTTCCTCTATCCCAAAATATAACAATTATCAAATTGTTGAGTCAGTAAACAGGTATTTTTAATTCATAAGCCTTTCAGGAGCATGAATATTTACTTCCCTTTTCATTGAAATTAATATTTGGTGTCATATCTACAAGTAGTATGGAAACTGCTTTCTTATAGTACTTCACATACTCGTAAGTATTTGAATTTTTGTCAAGATTTCTGGTGTACTAATTAATTACAGCTGAATTAATTTCACCTGTATTTATAATGGTTTCTGTACAGATTTTTTCTCTGTCAGGCACTAAATTTGGACAGGCTTTTGAATTTTTTTCCATGTAAAATCAGTTGGCTTTTAAGTTGTCCCTTCATTATTATCTGGTCTTGCACAATTTCTTAACCACTGCTGTTTCCTCAGCAGGATTACTTTGGAAAATTCTTACTGTGGGAATTCTGAAAGGAGTGGAAGTACTTAGTAAAGATGATGGGAGTCAAGCATAATAAATCATCAAAGAAAAGGCTTCTGCCAGGAAGCAGAAATAATGTGCTCTCCACATCTGTGGTAAACAAACAAGTATTGGGCATAAAAGGCAGCACAGGAGATTTAGGTTAGATATTAAAAAACATTTCCTAATGCTAAAGGATACTGAAACACATTTACCTAGAGAGGTGATAGGACCTCTTTCATTGGAAATCTGGAAGAACTAGATAGATAGATAGTCAGTAATGGCTTAGGTACAGCTGACTTTGCCCTGGAGTGGAGGAATGGATTAGGTGACCTCCCGAGGGTCATAAATACAACAGAAAGCTTGCTTGGAAGCGTGTTTTTTTGGTCTTCAGTGTTTAATGTTTTTGTCAAAGAAAAAAAGGCAAAGTGTTAGCTGTCAAGGCATATCCATGGTAGGTTCAAAGATGAGCTGCTCTGTTTTCTTTTTCCTCAGTCCCATGACTGCATGTCTCCATATCCTTTCTTTTTCTATTTTGTCCAAGTTAAATACATAGGAGATGAAAAATGACATAGCACTGTAAAAAGCGAGAGTCTTTATAATACAAGTTTATATTCTGCCTTTCCGTAAGTAAATGGTTGATGATGAAAGATTTGTGAAAAGAATTAAAAGACTGCTTATTACTTTTTGTTCAGTTCTAATAGGTGGAAGTTAAGATAGTCTAAGTAGACATGATTAGTAGAAATAGACCAGAGTTGTTTGATCACTTCTGTGAGCTGCAAGTGCAAAATAGATGTTATCGCTATATGCACTACACAAATAGTCAGTATAACTTCCTAAATCTCATGTTGTGTATTTTTGCCATCAGGTGAAAAAGCTGTTGAATGATAGGAAGGAAAAAGTGTAAATCTAAATGCCATTGCAGCAATTTAATTGTGTATTAATTGAACTACATATGTAGCAGCCTTTTGTTAATATTATCATGTGCTTTTTTGGGGATGGGGCGGTGTTACAGGTAATACAACCCTTAGTTCAGCAACCTAGTTTACCAGTAGTGAAACAATCAGTCAAGGAGCGATTAGGTCCGGTACCTGCAAGTAATATTGAACCTGCAGAAGCACAGAGTGCCAATACAGAAGTCACTCAGGTATGTGTGATAGTCAAAAAATCAGTTGCACGTTTTTCTTTCTGTAATAGGTTTCATAGTGTATGAACGTATCTATTACACTTACTGATATAGTGCAAGTACACATTTACTACTTATAAATGCATCTAATTTGATTGAGTGTGGTGTTTTGATATTAAAGTTTTCCTCAGTGCAGTAATATTTGACTTTCTTACCCAAGCATGGTACTTAATTTTTAGTATCATAGCTTTTTACTTAGTTTAAAAAAA
>VZTQ01011254.1:0-15094 GCA_013400755.1 Pelecanoides urinatrix
CAACCTAAGTGATTCTATGATTCCATGACCATGAATTGTAACAATTTAGTTATTTCACTGTTTTGTGGAGTCATTCAAGAAGAAAATGTTGTGTAGCCAGTCCAAGTAATTAAAAGGTATATAAAATGTACATATGGTGCTAAAACCTCAAGATAAATATAGATAAGAGATCCAGAAAGAAAATATTGAAAAAATAATTGAAAAAGAGCTATCTGTACAGCCATCTGGTTGAAAGCATTAGTCATGTTTAGACTACATCCAGTATTGGTTTGAGCAATGTTCTGGAGAAAAAACAAGGCAAGCATGTTGTAATTGAGTAAAATGGGTATAGATTAAAGAAGCCCCCACTTTTGTTGCACCTAATCCTGTCAAGAGATCCATGATGACAATAACATTAATAAACAAGTAGCAGTCTTAACTTAGTAAAAGTCATGGTTTTTACTGGGTTTTCTTTTAGTGGCCTTCCATCATGAAAATCTATTTTGCTTCAGGAAGTCTTCTGAATAAATGAAATATTTATTCAGAGCAGTACTCTGTTAGAATAAAAAAGGAAAGTTGATTTAAATTGCCTTTCTATACATGCAGAGAAAATCTACACATTCAAGTGGAACGGATTTCATTAATAAAAGAGGGAAATGAAGCCACAGATTTTAAAAAAATCTGTATAATCAGTTAAAATCTCAAAATCCTTAAACTACTAGAGAAATCTTATTCTCTCTTTGATAATTTTAAAGCCAGAAGTTTCCCTTTAGGCTTTCTACCATCACCATATCATCCCAGGCTTTATGCGAGACCCTGATGTTTCTGTGGGTGCTGTCAAAACCAAAATACATCTACATTCCTGGCTGCTTCTGAGCCTGGACCTGCCATTTGCATCTACCATTCGCCTATGCCTTTATGGCACATCTACTCAATGCAGTGTATTGCCATAGAAAGATCACTAGACACTTCTGAATACCAGTGTCAAGCAGAGGTGCTCGTTCAGATCCTGTGATCAGCCACATTGGTGCTTTTTCAGAAGGACTAATTCATGAGGGTGGAGTGGCCACTGTGCTTCTGCTCATAGACTAAGATCAGGTATCTTTGTATAGCACTGCACTGGGCAATGTAGATGTATTGTTTACTTTCCACAGTCATTGGGGAGAGACAGGTGCTTCCCAAAGGCAATGCACGTTATCTGTCTTCATGCTTACCTCAAGATGGGTTGAATCACCCTCTCAAAGACTGTGCTTCAGTCTGGGAACTCCAGGATCTTTCCAAAGCTTAGGAAAGCTTGTCCCATTTGAAAGGAAAGGAAATGATGGCAGAAAATTATTTATTGCTTAGAATGAGTTGGAGTAGAGCTCTTTGTAATAAGATGCTCTGGCAATTCAAAACGGGGAAAAAATGGTAATTGGACAGAAACAAAGCAGAGACCTATAGAGATCAGCATACTGGGGTGACACATTTTGACGAGTTAAACAAAGAGTATGGACAGTTGTTGCCCCTTGTGAAAATGATGTAGGATTCTAGAGGTAAACTGAAGGAAAAGTGTGATCTGTTTTAATTTGCTACTTAACAATTTGATTTTTATTTAATCTGACAACCCGTTCTATTAGTCTTTAAGACTGTTAAAACTGATGGCTTATAATCATTAATGAAACTTTGTTTAAATGAATAAATATGTCAAAGTACTTTAATGCCAAATCAACACTAAAGCATAAAGTCATCGTTTTATAGGGTGTTTGATATATGCCAGTGTGCTTTAACATGTTCTCCAATAAATGAAGAAAAATGAGAGGCCCATGTAACAATTGAGGAGTCCCAAAGAAAATCTCACCTAAATGTCAGAAGTATTTTTCTGCCAGACAAGATTGCTGTAACTGAAAACATCAGTAGTACTGAGATCTCCCACATGGATATCTTGTTCTAAAAGATCAATATAACACCATGGGCCTCCCTTCTAATGACAGCACAAATGACTTGCAGAGGGGAAGCTTGTCCTCGGAATGTGGTAAGTTTCCACAATGCCTACATTTTTTGCTACTGAGAAATAAATCAAAAGCATTACATTTTCAAAAGCATTTATCCTTACTCAAATACAATGTTAATGTCTGATAAATATACATTTTTATTAGAATAATTCTAATCTCATGAATCTGTACTTTGTGAATTGGTTATGGAGATAATTATAATGATTATTATACGTCCTCTAAAGCCTCATGACCATAGGGCTTGGTGAGTATGCTAGAAGGGAGATCATGTTTTCTTACCTATTTAGCAGGTCTTTCGAAATGCCAGGAAACTATTTTATAGGAGAAGGAAAATTAATTGACATTATTTATTTAGATCTTGAAACTGCCTTTGACAAAATCCCTTGCATCGAACGGATAAAGAAATTCAGCAGGATCAAGGTGAGAGGCAATTAGTTGCCATGGACTAGAAACTGGCTAAGAGTCAAAAAAAGGTGATTGCTGAGGTACAGCAAATATATTCATAAGGTATGTGCAGTTATATACGTGTAGCAGTGTTCTGGAGAGGTGATAAACAGCAAGATAGCAAAATTATATAGGTCAAGCAAACCCAGGCAAAACTAGAAGGACTAACATGGGGAAATAGACAGTGTAGTGAGGTGGCAATATGAAATTCAATGCTACAATAAATCTGGATGCAGTCCTAAATTACTAATCACAGCTCTCTAAGGATCACTGCTCAACAGAGATGAAAATCAGAAAGTAAATATTGGGCTACAAACAGCTGGTGTGAAGAATAAAAAGAAAAATATCATAAGCCCATTTATAAATCAAAATACATCTGCTGTGCTAGGAATACTGTCTTCAGGTTAGCCTATCTCAAAATATAGTCTTTCTAAGGGTGCAGAATGGAGTAATAAGAAAGATTAGGAAAAGATTGAAAAGTCTGTACTAAGATAGATGAGAACTGGAACTCTGCTTTACAGAGACCTCCTAACCTACCTTGTCTTATCCAAGTGAAGACTGGTGGTGAGGAAGATAAAAGGAATTTAATCTTACAAATAAGTGTGCTTCTCCCCTTCACACTTCTGACACAGATTTTGGAGGAGGAGGAGGAACATGCTTTTTAAACAAGGAAAACAATGTGAGGATCTATAAATATTAAATCCAGGCTCATAAGCAAATCAGAATTTTTTGATATAGAAGGTGGCATTTTTCCTTCTGAAGAACACTTAATCATTGTCCACATAGTAGTAAGCACTATGCAGAAGCAACAAGTGTAAAATACGATGAGTCCCCATTAGGACCTGCTTAAGAAGTAGCTGTGTATTTGGGAAATTCCCTGAAGGTGAAGAGGGTGGAGAAACCATACTTGGACCATGCAGAAGTATCATGGCAGGGACCTACAGATAGTCATAAAAGGTGGCACACTGCCACTTTAACACAGAGCTGATCTTGTATATTTTGGCTAGATCTTGTGTCTGCCATGAGCTTCCTAATACCAGCATACACAATTTCCTGCCCCTAGGTCATGTCTCTGCCAGCATCCCATAAAGAGTGTGACTAGCTGACAAACTCTTGAAGAAACGTATAGGGCTGATTTCCTTTTTAATCTCTTCCTTAAAACCTGCTGGTATCTTCCAATCCACTGCAGTTTAGTTTATCCTCACACTTGCCCATTAGAAACAAAAACCCCTCAATGTTTATTTCACTCAACCCCTCCTTGCTTGTTCCCTCCCCAGCTAGCACAAAGATCAGGATGAGGTGACTTCGTTTTATACAGATGGTCATATTCCTCACATGAGGGGGAATCAATCAAATGCAAGAGGTCTTGGGGAAGGCAGGTGGGCTTAGGGTCCCTGCCCTGGATGTCATGAGCTGGAAAGGCACACCAATGGCTGAAAATCTCTTTGGTTGCTATGGTATGATATCTTGACACCTAGCTTCTTAATTTAGGAGGAACAAATCCAGGCTTTAGTCCTTATTTTCTGACCCAAGCATCATGTAATTCTTCAGTGGAAGATGAAGCTTCCCCTAAAAACAAACTCAGCTGCATTTGTGAAGAGCTTTGGGATCATTCTAAACTAAAGCTGCTTACTCAAATCTTGTTCATTTTACACTCATTTTATAGTGCAAGGAGAGTCAAATGACACACATTCCTCTCCCCAGACAAAATTTCCCAGCCTTCCCTTTCCCCATTTCCACTATTTCTGCTTTAATTCTCAAATAGTTAAAACAGCCTCCCCTTTTCCAGAAGAGCAGTTCTCCTCCCCAGCCTGAGTCCTCAGATTCAGATTACAAAATTAACTGAGAAGAGGATGGTGTAAATGACATGGAAAATATAGTAAGTGCATTAATACTAGGACTGGCTAGAAAACGAGTGACATCTTTGTGCTACATCCCTTCTGTGCTTCATTTTCCATCGCTGCGTTTTGCTGCTAACCTTTGTCCTGTGCTGCTCAGAAAGTGCCCATATTATCTGAGTAAGACTCTGAGCCTTAATAATTTAGCTTATTGGTTTGAGCTGGCACAAAATGTGGCAGAACTGATGGCAGAAATAAGACCAAAATAGATTTGATGGAATTAATGGAGCATTTGTGGGCAGAAGTTGGCTTAACACATTAAAGATTTTTTTCCTATCTTGACAGTGAAATACCGGACTGTATCTACAGGGGATGGAGTTAACAGGGACTGATAAATCAGTGTAATGCAATAGCTAAAACCACAGCTACATGGAGAAGAGCATGGAGAGAGCCAGGGCTGTATAACACTTGGGCAGTGCTGCTGGAGGTGCTCTACTTGGGGAGGGGAATGGAACTGGCAGAGGCAAGTGTGCCCGTAAGCAGCCATTTGCTGCAAGCCACTAAAAACGAGCTCTTTTATTCCCACTGGAGCATGGGACAGAACAGGACTGAGCTATCCATCCCCTGTCCCTTGGATCGACTGCCCCATGGGTGTGGTGCATGCAGCATTTGCTTTTCTGTGAGCCACAGCTGCAAGGGACGTGGGGTCAAAAGGGTGAGTCACAGGCTTCTGAAGCTCCCAGGTGGAATCGGTGATCTCAGGCATCATATGGCCCCATGGAAATGTGGGGAAGGCCTCCGGATCTGTCAGATTTTGCTAGTGAGCAAGGCAGGAGCAACACATGACTCCGCTCTCTTTGGGAGAATTTTTTTTGGAGGGAGAGGACTGCCTTCATTTCTGAACAAAGTGCCAGGTTGTCTTGTGGGAACTCCTAAACGCAAGGTTGCCCTGTCTGGGTACAGCTTGATGTCCAGGTTGCAAGTTCATCCAAATCAAAACAAAACTCTTCAGTTCTTATATAGTTTTATAAGTGAACCTGTCCCACATGCAGATTACCCTGCAGAGAGATTTCCCTCTTACCTTCTTCTCCTGGGTAGCAGAAGCAAGAAATAGTATTTCTCGCTTTAAAGAGTTGCAACACATTTCACTAGTTTCACGTGACTCCCTGAGCTGCAGCTCCAGGATGGCCAGTACCCCACCTCCAACTTCTGGGTGACTCTGTGCAGCTTTGGAGCAATACCAAAGAGGCTCAGGGATGGTTTTTCAGGGAACAGTGAAATCCTCCTGTATGCGAGCAGTGAGCTAAGAGAAGAAAGGTGGGCTTTGAAGGAGGGAGTTCTGTAGATCTACCCCTTCATAAATCATGCTTTCAGCATCTTTCATTCATCATAATTGTCAAAGTAAAAAGGAAAGAGAATCATATAATAATCTGGCCTTCAGACTGAGAATCTTGAACAAATTCACCTTGGTAAAATACCCCATCCGTGCTGTGGCAAAACACATCAACAGGCTGGCTGGAAGGTCTGGCCACTATGGCTGAACAGGCAGTTTGAGACCCAGAACATCAAGTGCCCTCTGTTTTGCTGCTCTGGAGTACCCTTGTCTTATTTTCCTCACTAGGCAACAGTTATGCAGGTCTGAGTAAACAGCATGGAAACTATTTTCCTGAGGTTTTCCCCAGTGTTTGGAACAGTTTGTTGTACAACACACTATCTCTAATTGCTGGCAAGCAAAATTACTTTAAGCAACAAAAAAAACCTAAATCAAATTTTAAAGAGTCAGAATACTCAAGAGAAAACCTTCCTTTTTATTTTTATTTTCAGCGGAGATAGAAAGTAGGGAGGAGATTCTCCTATCTATTTTAATTATGAAATAATGTTAGAAATGAGACCTTAAAGGATGCTGCTGCAAAAAAAAAAAAAAAAGGAAAGCAGATTTAAAAAGTAAAAACTTTTTGTTAGCAGAAACCAAAACTACAAAACTTCCACTATAGAAAAGCTGGACTGATGGAGTGATGATACCTGGAGAAAGCAATGGTTTAATTGCTTCATTTTGATAATGAAGGTAGATCTTTCATATTTACCTGTTCATACTGGGAAAATATTGTCCATCAAAAGCTGCAATTTCATATAGATCAAAACGTGGCACAAACATGAGAGGTGTGTAAGGGATCAAGATTTGTTTTGTGAGGAAAGGGTGAGTGTGAAGACATTCTGCTTCTCAAGGAGAATGCGGGTCACCACCTACACAGAAGAAAGAGAAGTAGGACTGGGGTGCTAGAAAAAAGCTGGTACCAGTGATTCTCCCATTTTATTCCTTTCCCTTTCCACAAGAGCCTGTATTTACATTCCATACCTGATGTTAAAAGTCTGCCTAGCAGATGTGTAAACTTCTTCCAGTGGAGTCAAGGAACACCAAAGATGGACACAAGCATTTATTGAACAAGAGGATAGATCAGAAAGCAAACCCACAACTCTCTACACACACCCCTCCAGCCCTCTGAAATCAGAAGAATTATAGGACCTGTGCCTAGGACAGAACACCTTTCTTTTGCTGGCTGAGCCTTCTGGCTATTTGAGTAAGTTGCACTAGTGGGTAATGCTCCTCAATTTGACTGTCCCTCTGTTCCTTATGAAGAGAGTCCAGAGGGTTACAAAAGAGAATTTCCCCCTTCCCCGAAGTCTATGACAAGGTCCTTTACAATTCATTGCGCTGTGCTTCAGCACAGGTCAGAGCTGTGAGGTCACAGGCTGAGTCCGTACATGCAAAACCCAGGAAGATTAATTTTACTGCATAAGAAACTCAAGGGGCAGTGTGATTTATCATCAATCACTATCAGTTCCTGTTTACACCAGAGCTTTAAAGAAACTTAACAATGAACAAGATATGATGTAGGATGAGTTCCTGATGCCTGACAGTGAAATAAAAGATTTTGGGAAAGTTAAAAGACTTCAAAGGAAGAGGTTGAACCTCTGAGAAACCACTTGCTGGTTGTGACTTATGTAGCTGTCCCCAGTTTGGCTGGAGAAGTGTTTTTGGCAGAAAGGTAGGACATGTTCGGAGAAAAAAAGTGGTCTTAAGAATACGGCAATAACAACTGTATTTGCTAACCAACAATTTCAAGCATATTTTGATGCCAGAATTGTTGAATGCTAAATCAAGGCATTCTGAGGATCAGAAATGCCCATGGCAAACAATGTTCATTGCAAGTACCCAATGCCTGTGCAAATTAGGATACTTTTTCAGCAACTGAATACCTAAATATAGATTTAAGTACACATGCTTAGAAAAGGTCACCAGTCTATATTTACGTAGAACCTAATTCTGCCACTTTTAGTGGTGATGAGAGGTAGTGGCTGAATACATGAGTGATCTTATTAAATAAATTTTGCTTTCAGTATGAGTTATACTCTTAGGATCAGGTCCAAAGATATTACAAAAGAAATATCAACAAATATTTATTAAAGCAGAAGAGCATACAGAGGAGCATCCAAAGCTTTTTGTGTATTTGTAAACTGACATGAAAGGCAAATCAAAATAAATCTAATCCAAGCCCAAAGGCAAAACTGGCTTTCTTATTGATACAACAAAAGCAATGACTAACAAGCCGTTAACTCTGGTCTTGCATTTCTGGAACTTACATTTCTGAAAGCTTGACATCATTGAATTGCTCACAAGACACTGAAAACCAGAACTTGCCAAGCAACAGTTTGCTGGAGGGAGTTTGGGTTTGTTTTTTGGGTTTTTTTGTTTGTTTGTTTGTTTTTTTAATTCTGTATTATTGATGTAATAAGCCTACATCAACCTGCTAGACCCTGCTATCTTGTAATCCTAGATGTGTTGCCAGGCAACCATTATATGCAACAGCACCTAGCCTGCCCCCCTCTAAAAATAACGCAAACCTCCCAAATCCTTCCACTCCACGCACTAATGAAAGTGGCATCTTTCTACTGCTAAGTGTTTTCTCAGGTAATTTCCTTAAAAATTTCAGAGTGACAAAACGCTGGTTATCCTTTCCTGAACATGCTGCTCTTCAGTTCACAATGTGATCCGTTAACAGGCTCTAGCTGCATATACTTATATTTTCATTCAACTCTATTCTTCAAATGAGGCTATATTTGGAAACTAAAGTCAATTATTTAGAAGCTAGTAAAAATGTCAACAAACGTAGTATGAGTCAAAAATGTATGAGATGTGGATGACTATACCAAAAAATTTATCTCAAGCTAAATATACTTTTGTATCTTCAATGCTATACAGCTCTGAAACAGTAAATTAGAATCACAGAATCATAGAGTGGTGTGGGATGGAAGGGACCTTTAAAGGTCATCTAGTCCACCCCCCCCTGCCGTGGGCAGGGGCATCGTTCACTAGATCAGGTTGCTCAAAGCCCTGTCCAACCTGACCTTGAACACTTCCAGGGAGGGGGTATCCACAACTTCTCTGGGTAACCTGTTCCAGTGTCTCACCACCCTCATCATAAAAAATTTCTTCCTTATGTCTAATCTCAATCTAGTCTCTTTTAGTTTAAGCCGTTACCCCTTGTACTATCACTACCAGCTCTGGTAAAACTCTCACTCCATCTTTCTTATAAGCCCCCTCTAAGAATTGAAAGGCCGCAATAAGGTCTCCCCAGAGCCTTCTCTTCTCTAGGCTGAACAACCCCAACTCTCTCAGCCTTTCCTCACAGGAGAGGTGTTCCAGCCCTCTGATCATTATGGTGGCTGAAATTTCCATGTAGCTTTTCTGAGGTAACACCAAAAGATGCATATTTAGCATTTAGATAATGAAAAAATGATAGAGTAATGCTTTCTGTACATTTTCTTAGGGCAGATATCATGTACCAATGAACTCCTGAATTTGGTGGATCGAGACCAGGAATAAGCTGAAGAAACTGCAAAAGTGTAACTAATGTTGCTAGAAGAAATAGTGACTAAAAGGTAGTCAACATCCTCTTGCCAGTGTAGGGGGTCCTCTCCTCCATAAAAGGAGAACTTTCCAACAAAATCAAAGCCCTGCAGTTAATCACAAGTCATCCTAAGTTTCTACAGATAAGCTCTAAAATTAAATGCACAGGTCACAAAACCCACTCCAACCGGGCTTGAATGTGAGACTTTAGTCAGATTGGAAGATGAGTTGTAAGAGACTTTTGTGTACACTATCCATCAAAACCTGACAATCTGAAACCACTGTGCAATTAGCAGCTACCAGCACAGTCTTTCTGATGGATTCCCAGCTAGCAATAAATCCAGCACAAGCAGAGAAACTGCCACCTATGCTGGGCAAAAAATTTCATAAGAGGAGCACTGCCATACATCATGTCTTCTACACCCTGAGCTGAGCTTTTTCCATGGAAGAGTCTCTGGTTTCTGTGTCACTAGGAACTCTTTACCAGCTTAATTTAGGATTAATAACCAGAAGTTTTTCAATTAAGTATGGATCTTCACACACTTCTGCAAGCCTGAACAGGGTGTCCTATCACACTACAGAATGGTCCCAATGCTTGATCAGTCAATCCTCTTGAGTCTCCCCCCAGTCGATGCCTGAAAGGGTCAGTGGAATTTTACAAAGCCAGAGATGTTCAAAGCAACAAGCGTCCAGCAGCAGCAGCAGCTAGGGCATGAAAATGCACTCCAGAGCAAGAAATAGCAATGCAATAAGCAGAGTATTTATACAAGCTTAAAAAAAATCTTCAAGAGAGCTAGCAATGATACTTCAGAGGCAGGTAAACATGTCAGTGGAATGGCAAGAGGGAGATAAATGAATGACACTGTGCACTTGGAAGCCAATCTGCTTAACAGTATGTTTAAACTCCAAGGTAGGTTAACCAACAAAGAACAAAACTTTTGGTCTCTGAAGAAATTACATAGAAAAAACAAGAGAAATCACTAAACACTCAAACCTGCCATTTTTAACCAGTCAGCGTAGTTCCATTTTTTTTCCTCATTAGCACACCTGTTAAGTGGAAAGGCTCCTGACACAGGCATAGACAAGAGCAAGACGGGATGCTCACAGGCTGGATTCAGCTTGGAGGGTAAAAGAATGCTCTGAGAAGCAGAGCTCTGCTGTGACTCTGGGGTACCCTGAAAGATTACAGCTGGCTAGAAGGGAAAAAATACTTTTGACTGGGACAACCTGGCATCTGGAAAAACATTGCATCCACTGTGCAGCCCAGGAAGTGGAAAAACTGAACAATAAGAAAATATGTGCTTCTGTAGAATAGAAAAAAAACAACAAAAAAACATACCTAAAATGAGTAATTTTTCAACACCAGGAACTATATTTCTTTAGATGTGATTTGTAGTCACTGAACTCAATGACAGCTCCTGATTCTGTTTAAATGACTACATGACCCCATGAAGGACTTTCCTGCTCTGATTTTCTATGAATCTATGATAATATTAGTGGTGACTAGCAAGGCCAGTTCTAAGCATTTCGAAATTGGTTAGACTTTCGGTCAGCTTAAAATGTCTTCAGTCAAGCCCTTTTGCCCTGAATTTTGAGATAAATTGTCATTGAAATTATAGGATCATGAAGACAGCAGCAGGAAGATATGTTCCTGATGGGTTTTATTCATGGTAATACCTTCCTAAAAATTTGAATTAATGTATGCCAATTGTTATCAATGTGATCTCTTATAAAACAGAATTATTTAATTGGCTAACAGAAATACATTTACAAGATCTAATTGAGACAATGGTAGAATTGCTCACAGTGACATTTTAATCTATGATAAAACACAGAAACTTAATTTTAAGTGTATTTGTGGCTGAACTGGAGTCATAGAATTGTATGAACCAGAGGCATAAAATCTAATATGCAATTATCCATTAAATTTGTCCATGGTAACACATAGGAAAACAAGACATTTACAAACTCAAATACTGTATTTTATATACGACATGACAAAATTTTAACGTTTGGCTTACTGAAATGTAATACTACTTTGTATTATGCCTCAGTAGCTGCATCTTACGCAATTGACTCTTCTGTTCATGGTAAACAACAAAGAGAAGAATTCACTTCTCTCTCTTGTTTGAATTGACTCTCAATACTGCTCGAGGAACTGCTATGTATATAGATACTATAGCAACTGTATTTTTCTTCCTTCTGTCCTTCATTAATGCAGAAACACAGGGCAGATTTTTGTCTCTACAAAACTCTTCCAAAAGCATTAGATACAGTCTGAGTCTCAAGACGTCTGCACAAAACACTCTGATAAATAGATGTTAATAGTTTCCAGTCAACTTTCAGTGCTTACAGCAAATAATGTAAATTGTAAAAAGCATATACATGGAATCCTGTAAATCACTGTGAATGCTATGGAAGACTGTGGATAAATTTTAAATAAAAGCTATTATACAGTAAACCTGCTGATGTTCCTCACACAGAATCTCTACTTTGTTGCTGTGATACATGTTCAAATGCAAAAGTTTCAGCATTTATGCCTCTATATCTAGGACGCGTACGTAAACACATTCTTCTCTTGTCTTCTTCCAAATAAAACGTCTCAGTATTTATAACCCTATATAATACATAATGTGTGTTCATTTTGCATCTTTTTGTCACTGTAAATCCAGTCTTTTTTATCAACATTTTGCTTTCTAGTGAAATACACAACCGGAGCTTGTTAAACCAAAGGCATGGTCTAACTATGCCCAGCTACTCTGCAAAGACAGGACAGATGCTGAGGAGAGACCAGGCCAGCTCAGAAGCAAAAGCCACCCAGAAGTGTCAATACAATGTGTGGCCCTTGCTAACAAGTCTACATAGATTTGGAGACTGAGCTGCTATCTCTACTGAATAGAGCTATTTAGTGTTCTTTGTGTTAGGCTGTATTTCGGTGTGGGCATACTCTAAGAAGCTTTTTTGTCCTTAGCTAAAAGACAAAATAGCTCAATTAAGCAGAGGCCCTGCAAGGGACAAGAGAGTAAAACTCCTCAGATCCATCACAACTTTTATACTTACAGCATGTAAGCCAACAACTAGCTCCAACAGACTGGTAGTCTAGTATTTGTTAGATGCCCTGTATTCTTCTGAAAGGAGAAATGCTAAGAGAGGATGCAAAAACGTGGACTTCTGAATACCACACAGACACTAGGTCACATGTTACCCTGGAGCAATCCCACTGGTTTTGCTAGCAGGGAATTTGGCTCCCCAAATAATTCTCTAAGGAATCTCTCTAGAAGAGACAACACTGACCATACCTGTCTGCTTTCCGGCTATGAGGGTATCTCTGGCACTGACATATAAAGCAGCATCCATAAACAGAAAGCCACATCTTCCTTGCTTCCAGGCCCACACTCCTTCTGTGAGGGCACACAGATTGATAAAGTTTAATTTATTAATGGTAATTGTCCAAAAATAGACGTATGATGAACTTCTTAATCTGTAAAAACCTCACTGTGCAGGAGAAGGAAGAAAACAAATAATAAAGAAAGCAACAGCAAAGAACTGGGCATAAGGAGGGGCCAGGTTCAGTGTTTCTAAAAGATCAGACTGTAAATTGAGAAAAAAGAAAGGATCCAGTTAGTAGATCAAAGAACAAAAAGTCTAGTAGTAAATTAAAGAGATGACAAAGAAGTAAAAACCAGCAGCGGTGTTAATCACGTGCAGCTATGTAAGATTGTATGAACCTGAATGAGTGAAAATGAATAGTGAAGTGGAACAAACTGAGAAGTCTTGCAGGACCCATGGGAGGAACATGGGGCTGGTAAAACATACAAAAGAACAAGTTTTGCTGTTGTTTTAATATCTTTTATTGCACAGGTGCCGGTTACAAATGAATACAGTTGGTTTGTCCATATCAAATCAATTAGAAGTGCTTTGCTGATCTTTTCCTCTCTAACCTCAGACTACCTAACCTCGTACTTAAAAAGTATTAACTACTGCTACATCCTGACTTCCTCCTCCTGGCTAGGTCCAAGTTACATCAACTCATGTGCCATGTTTGGCTTCAGTGTTGTAGAGTTCATAAAACTATAATCAGAAATGGGGGGCAAAATTTCAGAGACCAGAGATCTGGCACTGGCTGTGGCTTCTATTCTTAAACTCAGTTGGATATAGAGATGGGACCTATATATTCTCTGCTATGTTAATAGCAGCCATCAATCTTTTGCAGAGCTGTCACACCATTAAAAGCAGGGAGCATTCCACAAAGTAGCATATCAAGAGCCCTAAGAAACACACACAAATAAGTTTAGGACAAACACACAGCTATGAAATTGCTTTTCACTTTCAGACTCAATAACTAAATACAATCTTTCTAAACAGGCCCAGATTGCCTAACAAACATTCAATTTCAAACCAATGTTTCTAATTTCAAAACATTTCATTAACTAAATGTTGTCTCCATCAAGTTTGTATTTTCCTCATTCCACTGGCCTTGTGAAACTATTTATGGCTTCCATTAGTCTAAAATGGAATTAAACCCTAACATCAAATCATGCTTTGAAGCATACTGATGGATCACACAGGGGCTCCTCACTTTGGAATGAAAGCTTTGCAATGAATGGAAGTCACATCTAGCTGTTCATTGTCAACATGATTTGCTGCTTACCTGCACTGCTAGTTGAGGAATCTGTGGTGACTTTCCTGGTGTTCTGCTTTTCTTCCTCTATGGGCTAGTTTCTCCCTAACTGTTCATGCACCAGCCTTGGACCTTGTAAGAATAAAAACCAACCAAACAAACAAAGAAAAAACCCCCAACAAACAAACAAACTTTTCCCTTGCCCATTTCTCCTATTTTTCCAATGAAGTTTGAGCTTTCAGCAGATGTGGAGAAGATGACTCTATGCAATACACCAGCTATAGGCACTGATAAGGAACAAGACAGTTTTAAAAGGAGACAGGAACCAGGAAAACAGCAGTGAGAAAACTCCATGCAGCTGTTTTAGAGTTACTCCTAAACATATTAAATGGACCAGGCTTGTTTCAAGCCAGTTCAGCAAATTTGAGCAGAGGAAACATCGGAGAGTGCTTCTCAAAGCCTGGAGATTTGAAGGCCTCACGTGAACTATCAAGTGTACTAGAAAACAGTCTCAGCACAATGAACGTTGCTGAATATGGATGAAATGACTCTGCCTGGTGCATTTCTCACAGGGCCCAGAGAGGCCATGGCATGGGTCCTCTGACCCGAGGTGCTGATGGCTTCATCAAGGAGCAGAGCCGGAGGAGCACCCTGTGGAGCAGTTTGGGAAGGTGTTCAACACTGTCATTCTGAGAAATGGTGAAAACATATGTGCTTTCCTGATTGTGCCAAAGCGCAACATATGTGAGAAGATCAGCTTTCTCTGTAGCGTGTTGGAGAATTATTCCTATGCTTTGGCCTGCAGTTTCTTACCGCTCTACCTGAGGGGGATAGGAGGAAGAACTGACAGCCTGCAAGAAAAAGTAAAAGAAAAAAAAACATGCAGAAATGCACCTACCTGAGACTCCTTCCTTTTTTTTAGCGGGTCTTGCCTCTTGGCTTGTGCTGTTTGCTTGGCTCAGACAGCACAGATTGCTCTCTCCAGGATGTCTGTGTCCTCCTCATACCCTTCCTTAACAAGGATATCACAGGGCTGATGTCTCTCCTCCTTCTCCAGGGTCTTCAGGACGTTCCCTGTTGTCGTTGTTTAACCTGGCAGGCAGCCAAACACCACACAACCGCTCGCTCACTCCCCACCCCCCCCCACTCCAGTGGGACTGGGAGAGAATCAGAAGTGTAAGAGTGGGAAAAAAACTCGTGGGTTGAGATAAAGACAGTTTAATAGAACAGAAAAGGTTGAGATAAAGACAGTTTAATAGAACAGAAAAGGAAGGGAAAATAATAATAATAATAATAATAATAATAATAA
>VZTQ01011254.1:15555-42305 GCA_013400755.1 Pelecanoides urinatrix
ATATATAGAATATACAAAATGAGTGCTGCACAATGCAATTGCTCACCACCCACACTGATTGATAACCAAGTAGCAATCGCTGCTTCCGGGAACACCTACCATTCATACTGAGCATGACATCACATGGTATGGAATACCCCATTGGCCAGCTGGGCCAGCTGTCCTGCTATGATCCCTCCCATCCTCTTGTGCACTTGGCAGAGCATGGAAGATGTCCTTGACCAGTAGAGTACTTAGCAGCAACTAAAATGTTATCAACATTCTTCTCATACTAAATCCAAAACACAGCACTAGGAAGAAATTTAACTCTGTCCCAGCTGAAACCAGGACACCTGTCCTTCACAACTTGGATATGTAGCCTTGCCCAGCCTGGTATCCAGTCCCAAACAATACCACCAAATGTGGCTAGACACTCAGGTCCTCTGAAGGCTTCCTATGGCTGTGGCAAAGCTGCCTTAATTCTTTCCTTTCCTTTATCTCCTTTCAATGTTTTCACCCAGAGGCAATTCTGTTGGTGGACTTTCTGAGAAAGACAGGCAGATAGTGGATACCCAGGAAACACTTCCCAAATAAGGCAACCGCTTAAGACTGCAGCAAGATGCTCCCATTTTTGCATTTGTGTTCTCACAAAGCTGGGTCAGGAATATCTTGGAACAAGCTAGAGATAGAAATAGTCATAGGAACATAAGAGATGCCTTCCTTGGACAGACCAGTGGTCTGTCTATTCCTATTTCTGTTTCTGACAGTGGCAACAGGAAAGGTTGTCTAAGAAGGGCATGAGATCCTGACCCCCTTCTGCAGTCCATTCCTGTGTATGCTCAGGGGCACCTTCACATACTCCCAATCCAAGTAACAGACAGGCTTGAGGTCACTGTTATCTCAAGGGAATTAAGTTCAAAATTGCGAGCCAAGGGCCATGGCACAGCCGTGGGCGCAGGGGCCTGGTTGGGTTCCCAGTGTCTCTGACCTCAGAGCTGCACCATAAATTCCCACCTGACATTGTGACAGTGACACGTCCTACCCTACCCCCAGCCTCTTCTTAATAAATTATTCTTCTAAATGAGCATCATCAATTCTACAGAGGTGGAAAATATGGCGTAAAACAGCTGTCACCTCGTTTCCAACCATACAGCCCGGGCGGGTGCCCCGAGAGCCGCGCACTGCGGGCAGGCACACGCATCCCCCCGGCACCGTTGGGCAGCAGACCTGTCCCAGGGAGCTGGAGAGGACAACCAGGCACCAACGCACCCACCGGCTGCGTGCAGCAGACATCTGTTTCTGCCTCCATTTGCAGCATTACACAGCATTTGTAAGCCATGGGTAATCAGCCATCAGTGTGGCAAACACAAATAAGGCTGTATAGCAGCATGGCCACGTTCCAGTGGTTCACCAGAGCGGCTGACTGGGAGAGCAGCGAGTGAAGAAGGAAACGCGTTTCTCTAGACAAGCCCTGTCGGACCTGTGCTATGCACGCTGTCCTAGCTCCTCTCTGCTGTCAAGTCACGTGCATGTCCTTCACGTAGGCCACCACTCACAGGTGTAGCTAACGAGCTACCCTGGCTGAGCTGGAGAGGGCTCAAGGGATGTGAATTTGGTTCAGGCCATAAAGGGCCACGTATCTCTACTACAACAAAGAGTCTGTTTTTTTTCTAGCCAGAAATAAGACTGATGCTACCTGCATCCAGAAACTGCTGACACATCTAAAAGGAATCGCTGCTGAGGAGGCAGCTGGAGCTCTCCAGTACTTCAAGTTTGCTTTATGCTGATGGCATCACTGAAGGCCCTCTCACACCCGCTCAGCTTCCCCATTCCTGGGGATGTGAATACCCAGACCGCGATAACCCGGGAGTTTCCTTCTCACCTCCTGCACGGCAGTCGCCTCTCTGTTGTATTGGATACATTTGGCATACACTGGCCAGGTCTTTTCAGTCCCTTGAAAAGCGGTATCATGTTTCTGAGCTCTTGATACGGTCAAAGCAGCATAAAGGAGCAAGGCTGGAGAAGGTGCCTTTGGCTGCTGTTACTTACAAACACCTTTATGCCATGCCCTTGTAAAGCTGACTCCACCACGCTGACTTGTTAGATTGAAATAGGAACGTTTCCTTCCCAAAGGACAACCACAGACCCCAGGATTAATACTGGATTGCGTGTCCTTATCCTTAATCTGAAAAAAGGATCAAAATTTCCTTTATTAGACAACTACTTTTTAACATGTCTGTTTTGCTCTATGCCATAACAAACGTGCAACCCTTAAGGCTTACGATAGCTGTGTGTACAATTACCTCTGTTGCTTAAGAGACTGACCTGTGTTCTATTAATATTTACAGATTTAAATTTTTAATACACAACAATTCTGCATTATTGAATAGGTGACTTCCTGCATTTTAATGGTTATGGAGTAGGAGTGGGCTCTTTGTAGTTAACACTGCAATAAATTTTTCATTATTAAATAAAAAGTTGTTACCTCTAACTTCCTCAAACAAAATCCCTTTGGACAACACATTGGTGCAATGGTGAAGAACTTTCTCAAAAGATATATGATATTATATTTGTGGCAAATTTGCTTAGGGGATTTAGATTTATGGTACATAAGGATTTTCCATAGCTGGAAATATTTAATAGGTTTCTTTTAAAATTGCTGAATTATTCAAATATCAATTTGGGATTACCTATTCAGTTTTGGAGACAACTGGACTCTTATTTGCAAAATTGATCTTCACGTTTTAGAAGGTGCATATTGACAAAATAAGAGATTCAAAATGTTTACTTGAGTCGGCATCTTGGACTAGGACTGGGATGTAGATTCAGGCTTCCACTCGGTTATTTTGAAATCAAGACCTTTGCTAAAAGCTTTAATAATAGCTGCATTGTAAAGAACTTGTATTTTGGAGGACAATGTGGGATTTCAGGACCTCTGAGGTGTTACATAAAAAAATGAACCATTTGGTCAGGTCATTTCTTAGGAAAAAACCTAAGCATTTAGTCACTACAGTCACTGACATTTTTCTTCTTCTCAATCAACTGAATATGTCAAGGTCTGGTTTGTGTGTGGTAATAGCACCTTCAGTGGCAGAAGAATGCATGAACAGTGAAGAAGAGTTTCTCTGGAATAGCAAACCTATTTCATCTTCAGGTGGGTCAGGATCTTCACAGTGTCACTCAGGTGGGCTGTTATTGCATTAAGAAGTACTTTGCTCTTCAAATAACAGAGTGAATCCAATGAATTTTCACTTAGGAAGAAAAGGATACTCCGTGTGAATACAGGAATCACAATCTAGTCTAGTATCATCTAGTATCATTTTCTCAATTGGCTTTTAATGTAAAATTTGTATGCATAGGACTTAGTCATGTCAAGGTTTTTGGTCTCAAAAATATGAATATGATTTGGATTAGAGTTATTTGGATGATTTTAATGGTAGATTCCTCAACTTGAAAAAGCTGTACAAAACCCAAAACCTGTTTCAATATCTGCTTTTTTTTACATCTATTTTTATTTGTAACTTTTGAGTAGAAATAAGTCCAGCTCATCTTATATTATTGTTGGAATATAGTTATGCCTGTGAGCCAAGGATTCAGCTGATGGATTTGCCACCATAATGCTTTATTTGCAGGATATCATGGCTCTATTTACCCGCAAAGAATGTAAATAAAGATATAATTCTTGCAATCTGTGCAGAAGAGTTGGTGTTGCTTTGACAGCATCTTACACTAATTGAAGAAAATTGGTCACACATATGCTTATAAGGTATATTTCAATATTCAGAATGGTCAAGAACGGTCAATAATTCAGAACTGTATATTCTGAATTTGGATCATGGTACCATCATAGAAGGTGCATCACAGAAGGTTTCACCAGTTTTAGAGAAGAAATGTTTACTGAGGAATTTGGAAACAGGGCAACCCAAACAGTTTCATTGTCTATCCTGTGGTGTATCTACATCCCAGTGACAGTCAGATGAATGTACTTGCACATAGTGGCTGAAACAGCTAATAAACATTTCATGGCACTCCATGAAAGGGATCGTATTATTTTAGATTCCTTCCTGATGTTACTCTCATGTTGACCTCACTGAAAGCAATGTTTGTCAGTAGACAATTGAGAAATTGAGTGTGTTCCTAAAGCAAAACAACAAATACCACCAGCCCAGTTATGCTATACTTAAAGCAATTATAACTATTAATGAAATATTTAGCATGCAATGTTTCCTTTTGAGCTCTGATTTCACAGCTCCTGAAATCCATCCCATTCTGTGAAACTCAATTTAATTTCATTTTTTATCTTCACTCGCAAATAAATATTTTGTTTTCCCTTTGAGCGTAAATCAATTTAATCACCTAATCAAAGATCAGAGCTTTCTGTATATGTGGTGTATAATAAATGTATGCCATTTTCCTGAAAAAGTGTACCAAATCGGAGTAACACTTCAAGACAGGCACTGCAGTGTTTCATATCTGGACACTATATAAAATAGCAAGACGCCCACTCTCATTAGACAGTGCTGTAAAACAAATACCAGGCAATAACATTATTTCCTTGCATCTTCAAAAACGCAAGCTGGCAAGCTCTCCTGGGATGTGATTAACAGCTTGTCAGCTGGGGGTACTTACAAATGAAATTATTTCTTTAGCTATTAACCTTTGACGACATCAGTAATTCCCACATCTAGCACACAACAGGGTCTGGCAATGGACATGGAGGAGGAACGCGCACTGACTCACACTGCAAGCAGCCACATCGAAACACAGACTTTTGGATGGATTTAGCTTCCATTTCAACAGCTAAGCAAAAGCCAAGTTTTCAGCAGCAGTCAGTAGCTCGTGGCTCCCGCAACCATGCTATGGGGACATTTTCGGAAATATTCAGGCACCAGCTCCTCAAAAAAACCTACTTAATGCTTTAGGTGCTAGAAATAGCTCCAGTCCTCTAATGAGCTGCCCCTTACAGACATTTCTCAGCCTCAGGGAACAGCAGCTCAAAGGCACTGCCTTACTCTGCCATTCCTCTGCCATTATTTTCACTTACTCCTTCCCTCACAAGCCTTTGCTGTCTGCATTTTACTGCTGTCACAGCTCGTTCCTATTTCAACGGTAAGTCTGGACTATTGTATTTTGTGCCGGCCCAGCAGAGTGGCATTCCCTTCCTGCTCCAATCCTCTGGGCACGACTCCAATACAAGGAACGTCTGTTTGCAAATTACCCTAGTGCTGGGAGACAATGATATATGACCTTTCACAATATTGGGCGAGGTATTGATGGAAGTCATTGATCCCATTTTTGAGTGACTGTCTCACCCAGGAAGACAAGTGAAATAAAAAATCTGGCAATGTCTGCAAAAGCCTGTGCCTGTTCGGAGACATCAAAAGCTTTTTTAGTTTTTTTGTTGACCTTTTGGCCTCAACAGGATTAACAGATACCATAATATTGTTCATCTGTTTTTTAAAAAGAGCTGCCTTCTATGCAAATAACTTGTTTGTTTGCTTGTTTTGGTTTTGGATAGACAAGAGACAATTAGATATCACGCAACCCTTTACTTGTGTGAGCAGCCCTCAATGACAGTGCCGCTGCTCCCCCAGGTAGGAAATGCTTTGCAGATGAGATAACAGGACCTGTGAGTATGTTTTCTAAGGCTAGGTCTACACATTACATATACAGTTTTCTGTTTTGGAAGAAGCTTTTCTAGTTTTCAAATGGGTAACCACCTATAGGAATCAGTTACTATGTTATTTTACTGGGACATCATTAGTGGCTTGTTTACTTCTCATTAACAGACAACTAAGACTGGCTCCCAAACAGCAAGTGATAAAAACATATCACCTTGTAAGTCAGCTTTTAATACTTTCAGACTCACAACTGTAACATATGGTGTTACCTGACGATAAATTTTCTGTAAAAATGTTTTCATTTCTTTTCGAGCTGTGCTGCATACACGTACTGATAGTATTATACCTGGTTAGGTGAGGGTATGTAATGACAACCTATTTCTGAAGGAGCACGTAGGCAAATTTCTGCCAATGACATACAGATGGTCATCGGCAGAAATTTGCCTATAAATAATGGATTTAGCATGCATGCATGCTAAAGTGTGGTAATGAAGATGCTGGCCTTGGCAGCTGAATTCATGTTAAAATGGAAAAATAACTCTGTATTTCATTCTCTGGTATCACCTGGGCAGGGAGATGTGCGTCAGAACAGGTTGCTGGGAGGATGCAACAAAGAGTTTAAATAGATATTTTCAGACAGAGAACACAGCAGTTAAGGAGATGGCTGAGAAATTTAAGTATCACTTCTGCAAAAAATGTGAACGTTGAGAAAATGTTTTCATACTGAAGCCGAACAAACCAATCAATGCTGATTTGGTGCAAGAGATCTCCCATGCAGGAGACGCTCAGTTGCCCAATACTCCATCTCCCAAAGGATAATTCTGTTTTCCCTCTCATCCATAGTGCTTAGTGACACTTGCTATACTGCTTATGAGACATGCTGTGCAGCATTTCTCCATTAACAAATCAAAAGATACCACATTTCATTTTTTTTTTTCTTTAAAAATTTAATTTACAAATTGAGTATGGTATAAGAAATCCTTCTTTGTTAAGATCAACAGCTCCACAGTCAGCCTTCATAAAACATTTCCCTTAGCCTTCCTGGATAATGCTGTGCCTCGTTGTTCCCCTTGCCAATACTTCAGACTGCAAACCATCGCTCAGGTTACCTGAAGCAAACCAGTCCCATCTTCGTGTCCAGTCAGCGTTTACTTTTTAGCCTCATCCTTAGGCTCCCCGTTCATGATTATTCTTGATTAGTTGATAACAGTTGACAAATGAAAACATTTTAAGGGCTGAAGCATGTCTCACTGGAGTCCTGCTTTCTTTATAGTTCTCCACCTTTAGAACAAAACCAAGCAAATCTCCCGCTGCAGTCCCACCGTTTGTACATTCACTTGTCTGGAAGTAAGCCACAAACAAGCCCAGCCACGTCCATATAGAAATGTTATAATCTATATTCTCTCCCCTCTCCTGATATTGCCCCCTAACGCTTGACAAAATAGGCACAACAGAAGTGAACAGCAAGCTAATCAAGTTTCTCTGGTTTAGTAAATGCAGAGTCACATTTTACCTAGCTTCCAAAGTGTTAAACAGGAATTTTAAAGGCTGATTTTTAGCCTCGTTGATAAAAAAAGAGAAACATGGCACAAGACATAGTTCAAGCCGAGCCTCCCCAGCCAGGGCACCTCCCAGGTTTCTCATCTCAGAGCTCTGCCGCCAGAGCGAAGCCTGGACTCACCCATCCTGCCACCTGCAATGCTTACGCAGCACCAGCCTATGCAACCTGGGGACTTTATAAAAACTGAGCACGCTGGCAACCCATCCTCCTTGGGAGGAACTGCAGGCTTCCACTCACCTCTGCCGAAGAAGATGGAAAGAGATTCCCTGCGTAGGCGTCTCCACGGTCAATGAACTCATCTGGTCACTTCTCACATCACTGTCAGGGAAATATGCTGGCACCAAACACACAGAAATGAAAGCAAAAGCCTTTCCCTGCAGGACCAATCAAATTGACAATTGTCTTGTGGTGGATGCCAGAGAGATTCTGAATATTTTGGCAGAAACGCCAGCTTTTTCTAGGTGAGAATCTGCCTACATAGGATTTATGCAAACATTTCCTCACTTGGTCTGTAACCACCCCTTTGCAGCTGAGCAGTTCAGCGTTATCGCCAATTCTTTACACAGTTCTGAGTTTAAAATACTACCACTGCCTAAAATAAGAGGAATTTCAATTACAGTGCTCTCTGAAATGAAAGAGGTGGAAGCCCGTTTGACAATTTAAGCTGATAGCTGAGATATTGCCTCGCCAGCATTTTTGGCACCTGGCCTAGGGAGGAAGTAACGAGAGGAAGGGAAGGGACAAAGAGAAAGAAGGAATAAAGGAGGGTGAGAGTCATCTGGTCCACTTAATATAATGACATATATTCCCTATAAAGGGAGCTTTATAGTCAGTGGAAAGAGCTGTGCTTTTCAAATGCTACAGAGGGCATTCTCATCCACCAGAGGCACTTCTTCCTCTTCATTGACAGCATCGGGGACTCGGGTGTTTTCAGGGAGTGATGAAGCACTGAAGTGAATTGCCCCTCTTCCTTGGAGAGTACAAAGAGATAGTGGAAAATACCAGATACTTTTGCTCACTTGCAGTATGGTCCACCTCATGCTCTTCCAAGAGCGGGCACTCCTGGAGCAGAGCACACTGTTGAAGGATTATAAACCTTGACTTGGGGGGGAAGAAATTGGGTCCCAGACCAGAGTTGTAAGAAAGCCCTGGAGGGGACGCTGATTTACACCTACTCAGAACATGCACTTCAGGACTGCTATTAATAACAGGCTAAGTTATTCAAAACAACCACTCTATGGGAGTGGTTGGCAGGTCAGAAATGGTGGGTAATGACAGTTACAAATAGGACTGTGAGACCAGAATGATGATGCTCTGCAGGAAAAAGAAAAAAAAAGACAGATCAGAGCTGGGGAGTCCCAGGTTGCAGCCGCAAGCTTCCAGCTGAAACAACATTGCCAGCCACACTGGGAGCAGGTATCCAGTTGTACAACTGATACAGCTGCTCAGAGAGAGAACGTGATCAAAAGAATTACATCTAGCATGGTAAAAACAATCAAGCCTGCAGGTCAGAAGTGTAATGAAGGATAGTACCTGCTGAGCCAGAAATGACTGCCTTGGCTGGCAGCCAATATAAAGGGTGGGTCATAAGTCTACATACAGGCAAGGTAAAAGTCGGGCAGGAAATAGATATTTCTGCATCCACACTTGAACTGAAAGCACCAGTGTGTGAAAATTGATTCGCCATCCAGGCAGGTGTACAAAATGCCTAAACAAAGGATTCCTGAGCCCTCTGCAAGCACAAGATCAGGCATGCAAGAGAATAATATTAGCATCAGCAAACCATGTCTTGTGGGTGCAGGTGCAAATTGCTGAATTAGGCACTGGAAAGAACTGTCTTGAAAAGCCCCAAAACATCATCTCAAACTGAAGCAGAAGCTGTGCTCTCAGCCTGAAAGAAGTATTCTGCTGCAGGGAGGGGTGTGCAGGGGTATCAAGCATTCAGAAGGTCACTAAGGCACAAAACTTGTAGGCAATTCTGGGCTGTCTAAGCATCACGTGAATGTAGCTGAAGCAAGAACATTACAAAAGCTGAGGTACATGGAAGTATATGAAAGCCAGCATACTTCAAATCAGTATTTTGCTCACAGTTACATCAAATCTAGCAGCACATTGCGGAAAATCTCGAATGCCAGGCAGCATTACTGTTCACAACAAGGAGGTTTGCCTTATACTGGATATGTCAAGCTCTCCCTTCAGTGCAAACAGCCCTGTGGAATCAAACGGGAAAGCAGCAAAATATTCCCAGGCAAGACCATATTTGTAAATGCATCAAGCAACGTTTGTCTGAAGCCGAAGGAAACATTTTGCCACAGAACCCAAACTGGCCAACATAAAGAACTTTTAATAACTGCAAAACATGTCATTTAGAAAGCTAAATAAGAATCACTCATGGATTATACTGTCAAGACCAACATATTCAGGGCCAAGACAGTAAACAGGAATCATTTGCAACTGATCTGCAGGATGATGGGGAGGGGCAGAGCCCAGCAGTGGTTCCAGATTTATTATCCTCTGTTGACATAGACTTCTCATTTCCAATATGCAAGAATTAGAGACGGAACAGAAGGCACTGAAGCTCCTTTGGCCAAGCTGCAAAGATTGCCAAGCACCAGCTGTGGTCTGGTCTTCCAGTCCTTTGAACAAATGGCCGCCGCTAATGCAGCAAGTCATCCTGGTATTCAGGGCTTTCTTTGTGACCAAGCGGTGATGTGTCCCTTCTGGAATTGAAATGGCCCAAAAGAAACTGGCCTGTGGAAGAAAGGCACATATGTAATCTCTAAGGAAAGAGGTTTTGCTTTGTCAACTGCTTTAAACGTCATGTATTCAGACAAGGTATGCGATAGCATAGAGAGAATAGCCTTCAAACCATCAGTTTTCTCCAGTAATGCCCAGGTTTCCCTCTGTGATATCAGACATGCTGCAGTTCCTGTGCAAGTGGTGTAATTGCCCTGGATTGATAGAAACACCATGGATAAATGCTTGATCCTTCCGGAACAGCCACGGCAGTCCTTCTCTGTTCTTCTCCCTCACATTTCTTGGGGATTAAAGTCCTGGGAAATGTCTGTTACCTAGTGGGTGCTGGTTAAAAAAGAAATCTATATGCGCATCAGTGCTATGACAAAAAAACCCTTCAAAATGTAAACTCCGTGAAGGCAAGCTGTCCACAGAGACGTGCCACGCCACTGCAGGCCTCGGTGCCTCCACGGGCTGGAGTAAACTATGCAGTTTGCAGTGACCTCCCCTGCTGCCTTTGTCATTACTGTCTCTTCTGGTAATTTCTCTCTGACATTTTTTAAGAAGAATTAATCTCCCTGAGCACCTTCCCTTGTTTTTACAAATGCGATTCTTCAGATTCAGTTTAAGCAAGCTGTCTGTGCACCGCGCAAAAGACATTTGATAAATTCTGTATCATTACCGTAATTTGAATCACTGTAGACTAGTGATTTAATATTTTAATGTAATCCTCTACACACCTACAATCAGCAAATGCACATTTAGAAATAAAAATTGTTTCAAAGTGCCACCAACTGTTGTTTTTGCAAATTGCAATTCAAAGAATGCATTTTTAAAATGCTTCTACTGGATGTTATAACATTTTCTGGTGTAGCACACAACTTACAAGAACAAGCCTACATTATCCTTTTCCCAAGCTAGACAAGCATCACATCCCATTATAATAGCTCCCTATGGCTAAGATTCAAAGGCAATATAATACAGTATACCAGGCACACCTTTTCTGTTGATTGTGAAATAATTTTTTTCAGATTTCTGTGTTTTAATGACAAGCCAATTTCCAAAACTTTCAAGAAACCTCAAAAATTATCTGAGAGAACCAAGTGCTAAAAGTTTGCTTTGCTTTTTAAATATGTCTCCTATTAGTGATGTGTGAGTCCCTAAGCACCAAGTATGTGCTGAAAACACCATGTTCCAGTGCTCTACTTTCACCTCCTCCAGACCTTAATTTTCACTTTTCTCAAACTTTGCTTTCCTCAGTTCCCTCACCCCTGCATTTTGATTTCTCCTGAATCAAGCTGGACTCCCTACAGAAAGAAACTCTTTTACAATCCGCTGACAGTGAGCAAAGAAGCAGAATCATAAAGTTTACTGGAAAGGCATAATGGTACTGATCTATTGGTGCTACGAACAAGGCAGATAATCACAGAAGTTTGTCAGTCTGCATTGCACGTTAGTAATACAGCGTGAGAGTCTTCCAGGAGACTGAATGGTTACAACTCCTGGTGAGCCGATCTCCATAAATAGCAGCTCTAAATCAATTCTGTTTGCTTGCTGTGATCATATGAAATGCATCAACTGTCGAATAAATCAATGTGACCCCAAAGATTCCTTGGCTTAACATCTTATTATTTTGTGGCTATAGGCTGATTAGGCATTTAAATAATTTTCTGTGATAGCATCTGCATTATTTGAATATGTCAGATTGTGAACACAAACCTTTAGATTTCTCCAGTGCTTTATTTGCCAGCAATAACAATAATTAAAATAACAACATCCCTCCCTTGCTTTTGTTGATACCATTTAGTTTTTTCCAGAGAGGGCAAAGTAGGCATTTTACTGGTTTGAAATGAAATGTGTTCTGCAAGGTCTGAGTTATTCAGCTATCGACTGGTGGGAGCATTCATTTCAGAGAACAGTAAGTTACTCCAACGTTCTCAGTCCAAATTGATCCAACAGAATGAGACCCCCTTTGAAGTCTGAATTCCTCCACAATTTTTCTTGCAAAACTGCAGCTCTGCCCCCCCTGTAGATATAGCGGGTAATCAGTGCTGATTGATTTCTGAGTGTGTGGATGGAAAAACTGGGAGAGAAACGATGCAGTGACAGGAGAGGATGCAAAGTTCAAGAATATCATAGGCACGTGCCAAGGAGACCTTTCACAAAAGCAATAGAGTAACTGCAAAAAAGCCAGTGAGGAAAAAGAATGAAAGAGACAGCTGAAAGGTGAAACAAGGAGATTGTAGCTCAGAGGAAACTGTCGGTGCAGCAACTGGGGGAGGGAGGAGTTTTCAGCAAAACAGCACATGGTTAAATGGAGGAGATGAAGGAGAAGAGGGTGCAGATTTGCAGAAGTTCCTAATCACATGGAAAGAAATGTGCTCAGTTTTCTGTTCTGAGAGATGAGGATCCCAAGGCAGCACATATTGACAACACACTAGACGGCTGAGCTGTGTGCCAGTTCCTTCTTCTTAAAAAAAGTTTCAAAAGAAGCAAATTAATAGTTTGATTAAGAAAAGCACTGACTTACAATGCCCACAATTTTTCTTCTAAAAGGAATTCTGATTTTAAGATTATATCAAAGATTTGAAATATTTTTTGACTTTTTCAAAGGAATAGAAATATCCAGATCCTCAAAGCTGCCACTGCCTTATTGGTAGCCGGCTTTATCACTGAACTTCCTGGTATAAGAAAAGCAAAACAAACCAAAACACAGTAAGAAATGCCTTTATTTCCATTCACTGTTTTACAAGTAACTGTGTTATTATTGGCTAGATAAATCTCTAGTGCTGTGATATGTGATAAATATGTGATATGTGATAAATCTCTAGTGCTGTGATATGTCTTCCTACTTTTGACTGGTCTTACAGGCGTAGTTCTGACTACATAACATCTGTGACTGCCATCGCCACATGAAAGTATTACATTAAATAAAAATAAGGCTGGATTTTGCAACTGGCATTGCAAAACCAATGGAGAACAGAATCACAATTGGCAAACAAAACAAAATCTTGAGAATTTGCAGGGTAAAATATCAGGTTTCTATGGCACACACTAGTGAGGTTCTGCAGTTTTGTTCTCCTTTCCAGTTTGGATCTAGGAAAACCTAATGACGATTCATTAAATGATTCTTCTCGTGTCAACTTAGGTGACAACAAATAAAGAGTATATCCTTTTCCTTAATGAGGAGTAAATGTGAATTTTGTAGAGCTGCAGCCAAATCTTACTGCCTGTATTTAACACTGGTTTATAAAAAATGTATCTTTTAAATTTTCCTTGCTTCCTAATCAATTGCCTCAGCATCCTTTCCCCACAGAGCTTTCAAGATGGATATATCTCACCATTTCATTAACACAGCGTTGAACAGCAGCGCTTCCTTTTGTAACAAATTAGCATTACTGTAGTGTGCAATATGGGTTTGAATCTCATTTACATTAGGATCCTTTCTACCATTCTGGCAAAAGAGACATCTTTATAGGGAAAATCTAACATATGCTGCAAATATTTGGTTGCAGAGGCAACTAGGCTAAGGCAGCCTCCCTGTTTTTTGCTGCAGCAGAGAGACACGTGCAGCACCAAATCCTCTATCCTGCCCTGGCACAGGCTGTAATGCTTTTAACAGCACTCATCAGCACAGACCCGGCTCTCCACATATATCGATGGCTGAATGTTGACCCCCAAATTCCTCTTATCAGACAGAGATTGTGAGTCTTTTATTCTCACTAATGAGGGACCAGACAGGGTGAACAGGTTTGGGATTTCACTGAGACTCCCATGCCACAAAAACACATTTTGCACCATACAGTCACATCACATCACATCAGAGAGAAGCTGAACTCAAATGTGTTGCTACAGGCTAATTTCCAAGCTTACCGAAGACTCGAATTTCTCACTTGCCTGCAACAAATGAAGTAATTCCCTGCTCTTTACTTCATCGCTCTGATTGTTACAAACCCACTTCTACTGAAGTGGTCGGGTGTTCTTTAAACCCAATATTAATCCCAAACTACAAACCTCTTCATTTAGCATTCCTCATGGCTATTTGAAGAGAGAATAAATATCCTTCTGCTTTTCAGAAAAACACCTCTGCAACTGAACCTCTTATTAAGTCCTCAGATTAGTAAGAGCTGTCCTGTCATACAAATACTCTATTAGCATGAAACAAAGGTTAGAAAAGAAGCCACTGAGTGTTCCTGCTAAATGAAAATTCTTATGAAGATCATAGGATCCACAGGGTTTGCTCAGCACAAAAGCAATCTTTATCGAGTTGTACTGGATAACTAATAGGAACAACAATAATAATAGAAACAAAATTGTAACACTTCGTTTTCACATGCGCTAAGGTAAAACTTTGCCTTGATCAATAATCTAAACAGATTTGCTTTAGCCCATCATTTTTGCTTTCTAGCACATTGTATCCCACTTCAGCTGCACTCGGACCGGTTAAACGCTGCTGTTTCCTGTTCTCCGCTGGTCTCTTCCACATTCCTGGCAATCCCTCATCTCTCTTACTTCATTAGTCCTGTCCCTATTTTCTCTAATTCCTGTGATTTTACAGCAATTCATTCTGAAAGCCAAACAGTACACTGCAAGAATCAGGTCACCCTTATTTTGTTAATACATGGTGCTGGACAGTGCACGACAAGGCAGGACCCAAATCCTGCTGGGATTTTAACCCAAATGGTGATTCTCCCCACTCCCACCCACGTACAATACTTCAAGTGGCAAGCCTGCATCAAGGCCAAAAAAATCTTCATTGCCTTAATAGCTAAAGCTACCTGTCCAAAATTCAGTCATTACTATTTATTAAACCCTCGTGGCTATGCCCGGAAGTCCTGCTGCATTAATGCAAAGAAACATAGAAATGCTGGCTGGCGAAGGATCCTCTGGCAGTCCTCCAGCCTGACCTCCCCTGGGGAGCAGACCTGTGCCAGCACTGGAGCAGGTCAGCCCGTGGCTTTGCCTCGCCAACGCAGCAGAGGTAGAGGCAGCTCCTCTTTCAAATTGCCCCCTACCTTGCTTCCACTGACTAGTTTATTAACAGTAGAGTACATCTGCAATTTACTAGTGAACAGCTATGTTACATATGCGTATTTTAAAATAAAATGTGCAGCTCTGATTTTATACTGGTTCTGTTTTGTGTTGCTTCTAGAAGCAAGAGAGCTTGAGAGCTTCACTATTCTCAAGGTAAACTCAACAGTTTTCCAAATGTGTTGTAAGAAACTTCCTGACTACGGTTCCCCATTACTTCTTACACTACCCACCATAATCATGAACAATAGATTCTTCCCTTCCTTTTTGTGATTGCCTTTCACATATATTTGTATATATCACACATACACATATATACATATACATGTATACATATTATAACATATATATAATTCTATTATATATGTATCAACATATATACAATCGATATATAATGATATATATGTATATCATATATATCTGATATCTATTGATATCTTTCAGTCTTCTTACACTAACTTGAAGTAATGCAAGGCAAACAACTTAGAAGAATGGTGTAGGAAGAACTAATGAGACCATGAAGTCAAATACCACAAAAAGGAGGAACAGGGATGTAAAGAGTTGAAGACAGCAAGTCTGTTTTACCTGTGGAAGGAGGTTAAGAAGGAAGTTTGATTGCAGGCTATTTGATTGCAGGCTACAGAGGACTATATTGGCAGAATTCATTTGATGCCAGATACTCTTTAATTGAACAGACAAAAACATGCAAGGACCAACTGCTGAACACTGAAGTCATCCAAGTTCATGTTAAAAAGAAAATGGAAGTTTTTATCAGAGGAAGCAATTTACCAGTGGAGTAGATTAAAAAGGGATGTGGGAGAATGAGTTGGGATGGGTCAGCACCTCTCTCTTGTGTCCCTGAGGATTTGTCTGCTTTTCTTCCAGCTATCTCAGCTGGGCTGATAAAATATATTGCCTGTGCCCCTCTTCCATGGCCTGATTCTCACTCCAGTTACAAACTCTTGAGTCAGAGTAGGGTTGGTGAAACTGTGTGACCTGTGGTTATGGTAGAAATCCCTAACACTCCTTGGGTCTTTAAAAAATCTATTACTTGACCATTGCAAGAAGTTGCAAAGCCTCAAATGGGTGGATGTATTTCCCCAACTTTTATATTGTTTCTGTATATAGACAGCTCCTATTTCTTAGAACAGGTTGTAGATACACTCAGTCTGCCATTCTGTTACATCATCCCACTACATTAGCATTATATTGCTTTTCCCAAGACTCTTTGCTACTATGATTGTTCACTTCTCAACAAATTACATTTAATGCTTACTTTATTAATATTGTCTGCATCGATCTCTGAATATTTTATAATCAAGAGCACAATTCCCTCCTTGAAGAATCATGTTTACTTATGCTTTTGATTTCTGCTGTATAGTTATGACAACATTTAACTATAACGATGTTCATATTATCAGAGTGAAAGAACTTATGTCCCTAGCAGCCCCTCTACTCTCTCATCTTTGATTGTGGATAAACAGGGAAGGATGGTATTATAGGAGTACCTAACTATTTTCTTTCTCCTATGTATGAATTACAGTTATGGATAAATATTAGATGAGTTGGTCAAGGACTTTGTCTTTATCCAAACCTCTTCAAACATAATTTCCACTAGCCTAGTTATGTATGACCTCCAGTATTAGTCCTTTTTTTTTCCCACATTAGTTACATCAGTTTCTGAAAACCTCATCCCATGTCGTGCCAAGTTCAGTTTGACTCCAGCCTAAAAAAATTGTCTGTCAAAATACTGCCATTATAAAACTTTTTTCTGCTTGCTCAAATTCTTTAACAAGTTTCAAATATTCAAAAAATGCTACCCACTATGTAAGTAGTGCAGGTGGAATTTAACTGCAAATGTACATAGTTATATTACTTAAATGATAGTGAGGTTTGGTCCTTATTTAGTCAAAATTGGTTTTTGGTCCCTGAGATCATTTGCTGTTCATTTTCTATACTTTCACATTCCTGGCTTTCAGAGTAACCCACGCAAACTTTTCCTACAGAGATACATCCATTTGCAAATCACCTCCATCTGAATATTGTATAATTTAGTGAGGCTACTGCTTGTGTAATCTATTACTGTCAAGATGCAAAGACTTAAATTATCTAAAAAAAGTTGAATAAATAGTCTCAAATTCCTTTATTGCTTTCCTTGCATTTGGCTGTGCCCACCAAGTGTGCTTTAAATTACCCTTTAAGCTTCAAATATATCAAAATGTAGAAACTTCACCAAAAGAGCCCTAGAACCATTTCATCCAGTCCTCCATTTTCAAGGTCACATTAAGCATGATTATGATCAGACATCCAAGTAATTAGTTTCTTCATTTCTCTGGTTTTGTGTCTTCGGTAAATCTGACAGGTAATTCAGTGGAAACTGCTGATACATCAATGAAAGTCAAAGGGGTTGAAAAACAGCAGTCTGACCCTTGTAAATGAAAGCAGAATTGGGTCCAGAAAAAGGAGTGAAGTATCAAGAAGACAGCAGGTGGTTTTAAAGTATGCTTAAAATCTCGAAAACAAGCTTAAAGGACTCCCTCCATGAAGGAAAGGAGGATACCTAAACATGCTCTAATGATTTTCATGTAACAAATCCAAGAAAGGGAGCACACACGATACTCAGCTCCCAGGTATATCTCTCCTCATACTGTTTCAGCCAGATAATGTTAGGCTGTCAGCATCTGACAGACCCACGTTTCACTGCTCCTCAGAGGACGATGTCTCAGAGGACTTTGTGTACTTAATGGCAATCAAAATGGCAAAGACTGAACAATGCTACCAAAACGCTGGTTTTTGAAAAGGGTACTACTAAAATCTCACAGGTCTCTTCGAGAACATGAAACTAAAAGCTCTTTTTGCAGGAACTGACAAACTGTCCCTGACGTAGGAAATGAGCACTGATGAGATCTTACCCAATTCATATTGAATCAAGTAGAAGAGCAACCTGCATTACTGGATTTGCCACCACTGGTCCAAAGACCATTGATAGGCCAGCACAGTGGAAGACAAGAGTAAATTAACATCTACTGTTACATATAGTACTCAGCCAGTAAGAAAGTCTGCCTCGCTGAGGCAAGGAACATATTCCTAGAATAAATGCCAATATTTGCATGACAGCCAAAGGAGAGAGGAAGAGGCCTGGAAGGTCACTGAGGTTAGAGATCCTGTCTGCCATGCCCAGCTGCCTGAAGTTTTATTTTACGTGTATCCACTTTAGGGCGGAGTTAGACAGGATCACTTAGGATGAAACCCCCAGTTTTTATCATCAAACTTTAAGTGGAAAGTTCTTACCTGGGGAGACTTGTTCTCTTAGGACAGATAAGGAGCAGATGCGGAAGGAAAAGGGCAATCATGCCCTCTGCTTCCCAAACCCCCAGTCTTTGGGAATATCTTTTCCAGCAGGTTTGGGGGTGTTTTTTCCCTAGCAGGTTTGTGGGTGTTTTTTCTCTTTTATGTCTACAGCTTAAAATTCAGAGCTGCAATAGGTGCAATAGGTGAACAACTGGGTGCACATTACCTTTTAATAGTCTGCTCTTTTACTTTCTTTTATTTCTGGCTAGTTTCATAAGGGAAATAAGGGACAGTTCTTATCTTTTCCAAATAGCAAAACATTCCGATTTTCCTCAAACAGAAAATGAGGAATTTTTACATTTTGTAGGTTCTGGCTGATCTTACTTTGAACTCTCTGCTGCACTGATCATGTCAGTTTATGTGGATCAGTCGTATCAGTCATTTGTTGCTAAGGGTATGCCTTGTATCGTTCCTGGATCACTGACAGTGATTTCTGAACTGTACAGAAGAAAACCAACAAAAACGAAATTCTTAATAGTTACTATTGATATAAAAGCAGATTATAGCAAGCCACCCAAAGCCCAGGATCAGGACCCTCAAAGCTATCTTCAAGGCTCTGCAAGCACTCAGAGCGCATACGTAGTCTCTGTTCTAAAGAATTGCAGCCTAAGATGAGCACTAGCAGAGACACACAGGTGGGAGAACATTGGCGAACAAAATACTACCAGGCAGAATAATGGGTAGCAGTCACAGCTTCATCAACAGCCTGACTCTTGTCAAGTGTGTTTTGTAGGCATCACAGCAAAGGATTTTTAGGTAAGATAATGAGGATACCTGTGCCTGTTACAGGAAGCTTCTCTCGAGCCTGGGAAGGCATGAAGATGTCTGATTGAAATCAAATCAGACTCTGGGAGCGGCCAGCATCAGAGGCTAGTGGGAGGCAGTAATTGCCCTGAATATGTAATGAGAAATGGGTAAACTACCAGAGGCTTTGAAAGTCATGTAAAGAAAATTTGCTCGTTAGTGAGGTATTACTGGAGGTGTGAGATAAGGGAAGGGATGCACAAAGAAGGGATGAAGAGAGAAGGGGGTCATAGCCACAAGAGCAGGCTATGGAAATGTGTGGAGATGTAGCATTTGGGTATGTATAGTACAGCTTCCAAGGCTAGAAAAAAGTAACCAAAACATGATAGAAACCAGGCCAGTAGTTTTAGCTACTAAACCTCCCTACCTCCACTTTTAAGCAGAGGCAGCTTGGGCAGTGAGATAACTTCACCTGAGGTTCTTCCATCATCTTACATGGGACTTAGGTTTTGGTGTGTAGAAATTCCCCATGATTTAGTGCTCTGTTTTAAACATGAGAGAGGTGTGAGTCTTGGAGGGATATGCAAGGATGTTCTTCTCCCTGCTCCTTCCCAGTGACAGGAGTGTAAGCAGGGTGGGGGAACAGAAGGTCGGGCTCCTGTGCAGAGGTATGCCCGGCTGCAGGAGCAAGAAGTGGAGAAGGGAGCTTGGAAGTGAGGGGGAGAAAGTTCAGCACTAGGATGAAAAGTCATGAACTAAGGGGATGTGGGGACAGACCTGGGCCAGGTCCAAAGAATGTTCGAGAGTGATGAGAAAGCCACAGAAAACCCAGAGAAAGTTGCAGGTTGTTTTTTGGTTGTGGTGTTTGGTGTTTTTTTTTTAATAATAAATGCATATTTTTCTTGTACTTGGTAAGAAGACTGCTTGGGTTTGGAAGCCTTGCCTTGCTGTTAAAGAGGTGAACTGTACATTCAATGTGCCTTTGCAGACCTCCTGGAGTGTAGAGACAGCATCGGAGAACGGGTGTAACAAGATGTTCCCAAGGAAGGAGAGGGAAACCCATAAAATTCTCAATTGAAATATAAAAGCTATAAAATAAAATTGTCTGTTTCTGCTTCCACAAGCACAGACATAATCTTGCAAATGAGGATAAGACCATGTCTCAATTTTTAAAAATCCATTAACATTTTAAAGGCTACACCCAGAAGCAAGGTATTTTTAAGATCAGCTCAAAACCTCTATCTGGACATGTTCTACCTGAGACCTGAATCCTTTAAGACTGACTTCTTCCTGTAATGAAAAATAAAACATACCTTTCTAAATAGAGATCACATCTATGTTTCAGTTAAGTATTCCCCTCCCCAAAAAACACGCATATACACTAGACATGAAGAAATGCAGTTTTACAGGCTTTTATGAGACCTGTCAGTTAAACAGTCTTTGGGTAATGAAAAGATTGGAAAATAATAACAGGCCACAACTTTTGATGTCATTGGCTACAGCTTCCTTAAATCATTGGGTCGATGCTGATCCGGGCTGCTGATCTGGATCTGTAGTTTTACATGGCTACCTTTCTCAAAGTCAGATGAGATACATTTCTGCATCCAGCCAGTGGGATGTACCACTGGCTCGTATTTGGCAGAAGCTTGAAGTGACACAATTTTATCTACCCCTTCTAAGCCTTTTGCTTCTCAGAGTCTTTGTTTACTTCCTCAAAGAAAGAGCTACACATAGAGCAGTGGTAACACTGATGGCCTTTGCTGGCTGGATTATTCTTTGGTACAGTGGTTTTCACACTTTGCAGCATCTAGACCAACAGTTTCATAACAGCCTCACTCCAAGACTAGATTATGTTGGATTTAATTGGTTTACAGAAACTCTCACTTGTCACCAGAACGAGATCTTCAGCTGTGTTCTACCTTGCAAAGTGCTGCTGAGAGTAACTGCACGTATCCCCAATCCCTCAAAGGGCCTCCTGACCTTGCAAAGCTCCAGCATTTGGACGATGCCATAGCCATTCGCTACTGCTTTTGTCTTGCTGCCCTACTCTGCTGACGAAAGTAGGCCTACAGGATCTTCGTGGCCTTCAACATTTCTTTCTTTCCTGAATTTCAGCATGTTGTGTCTCTCTCTAAGCCTCTTGCTAAGCAGAATAGGCAACTAAATTTTGCAATTTTCACACTGCAGAAGAAACTGTCAACTACTAAACACTGACGTCCTAAAAGGACTCAAATTAATGGATAATGTGGTTTGCTAAATTTTTTTGCTGGCAATTCTGCATGCCAGCAAAAGCTCCTAGCTTCTGATTACCTCCAGGAACAAAGACAACTAGAGCGTGCTTATAAATAGTGGCAGTGGGCTTAGCATATGTTACCTTCTTTCCTAGATAAATATTAATTAGCCATGCAGAAGAACCAGCTCCTTAGTAGGAAGAAATCTTTGTATCTCCCCTTAAATCAATGTTGACATGCTGATTTCACAAGGAAAAGATTTGATTCTTAATTTTCAGCAGTTTTACTTCTTTGCTGTGATTCACTGCATTGCACAAGTTTCCACCAAGCTTTCTGCATCAGTAGCTTGTTCCTTTAAAATGTGCGCAGACTTTTTTTTTTAAACACAGAATTCAATGTTTCATTTCTGAAAACTTGATATTTGGAACCCATTTGAAATCAGCTCTGGATCCTGAAAGGAAACCTTTACAGATTTCAAGTTCTAAAGCAGAAAGAAAGATCTGAACATACTGAAGTGGGCCAAAGCTTTAAACCTGATATAGGTCCGTAACTGAAAGTGGAGGATTTATCTTCTGCCAGGTCTGAGCACGGAACATGATACTTTTTTCATTTGAATCCCTACAGAGTCTAAATGCAGGATCCTTTGCCTTCATGCTGAACAGGTACTCTTCTTGGTTTTGTTGTTTTTTTTTTCTTATGTGACAGGCAGGAGTTAAAGGCTATGGCACTGACTTTCAGTCATGGCAGACAGCTGTACCTTTATGTCATATGTCATGGCTATTTCCTATGATTCAGTCCCCAATGGATCTGCATGTATTTCATCGCAGACAGATCCCAGTGGGTTCAAACCCCTTCAGGTGTACAACTGGAGACAGCCTGAACTGTGGGGATGATGGTTCAGCCAGACCCTCTTCAGCAAAACAGGCATTTGCACTGATTTTAGTGTGAATTGGAGTCTCCAGCAGCCTCAGACAGAAACCACAATAAGAAGGAGGCAACAGCCTTCCTCGCACAAGTGGTCATTTCTTCTGCTTTGTAATGAAGCAGGAGAATAATGGGCACCGTGGAAAGAGAGAAGATGGGGGAAGCAGTTTCTTGTGGAGCATTTCCAGGAACATCATTAAAGAGCAAACCCTTTGTAGATGAATGAGGAACCGTCACCAACCTCAACTGCTGCCTCCATGAACTGAAATGTGTCAGGATGGGTGCAGTGTCTGGAGATGAAATGGTAGAGACGGTGTAAAGGAGGACTGGAGTTTCTTTTTGCTTGACCTCAGTTGCCTACTTAAAGAGTAATTGAATACTCTTCAGAGGGTATTTGAGTGCATTTTTCAGCAACTGTGTCTGACCAGTATGAAGAATAAGGAGATAACTCGATCTGGCTTTATTTCCTTGGGTCGAGAAACTCGGTGTGTATGTGTGCCTATTGAGCCCATGCGCTTATTTCTTTTTCTGGGTCCTTAGAGTCAAAATCAAAACCAGGTCCAGCTGTTCCTTATAATTAATTTTCAGTAACTCAAGCTGGGTGTTTTTATTTTGACTAGTGACTTAAAAGTGTTGGCATCTAAATGGCCTCAGCTGTATTTCAAAGTTAACATTGAGAAACTTCACACATATATTAGCGTTATTTGTCTGTTGGCAAACTCAACAAAATACCACTGCGTTGATTTACATAGTGAAGGTTATCTTTGCTAACAGAAGGACTCGGAATTTCATTATTTAAAATATGAGGATGAATCTCATCACAATGCAGGAGGCTACAGATGGCATTACACACAACTTGCCACCTGAGTCAAGGGCAGAGGTGAAGTTTATATTGCGCACTGAGCCCTGCCTTCAAATATACCTAAAAGATCCGAAAGCCAAAACCCACACAATATTATCTGCGGTCAGAACAGATCTGACTGTAGGATGAGGACTTTTCCTTTCTGGTACTTAGGTTTGTTTCTGTGTGTCTGTCTTATCTCTCTGATTTATTTATAAGTCATTGGTGACATTTATGCCATACATGGACAGTTTGTGATGCAATAAACCAGTAATAGGCTCAGTTTTCATTGCAGTTTCTACATTTGGGTATTTTAGTACCCAAAATCTGGATATAAGAAATATTAACAGTCTTATGCCAGCAGAAAGAAATTAATTTTACGCCTGCCTCTGCACAGAAGCCAAAAGCTTCAGGAAATAGGATCTCCTCCCATAGCATCTTTTCAGATCCAGTTAGGAGGGGAAGGTAAACAAAGAAATGCAAGCTTCAGGGTTACAGCACAGCAGTGAGATATGATTGTTCATGTAATAATACATATGATTCACAATATGGTTCTGACTGGCACTCCAAGACTCCAGTACTTATTGATGATCTAGGTAGAACCTGGCTCCTGCTTTCATCAAGCCTTGTCCTGTGGGAGCCCAGCCGTGGCATGGAGCTGTGTGCAGCCTGGCTGGGCAGAGGAAGAGTAACTTTTGAAAGTCTGAGCACCTCTTGCTCTGACACAAATCCTGGGAACCAGCATGCACAGCCTAAAGAAAGCAGCAGCTCTAGCGTCTTCCGCATGCCCCACCAGAAGTGACGCACAGCACCAGGCCCCTGACACGGAGCAGTATTAGGAAGCTGGCTTTACTGTCTTGCTGCAGCTATTCCTAAGCCAAGACTGAAGCCCCAGAGAGAAGCATGGGAAATGCTTACTGAACCTGCCCAGGAGAAACAGGTGATCCTTGTGGGAAGTCAAGTGAGAAGTCACCACAGCTAGCCCTGGCATGGACCGGGAGAATGTTTTCCTGACCACTGGCAGCAGTACTGCATAACTAAGAAACAAGTTAGCACAACAGAAGAAAACAAACAAGGGAGGAGAAAAGCATCTTCTTGCCATGACAAAGAGGGAAGCAATGAATGATGATTACTGATGAATAATAACCCAGAATTAATGGAGAAGGGCAACAGCAAAAGCTGTGCACAGAACACAAACACTTTATAATGAGGGTAAACAGTGACAGTAGTAGGGTGGCCAGAGCTCATCGCCTATTCACATAGTACTTGTCTGCATTACACGACATGGCTGATGGCAGTGGCTAGGACTAGAACATTACCCTTGGAGGCTCTATAATTTTATAAGAAGAGCCTTTCCACAAGAGGAAAGCTGTTCCAAAGCTGAATGAAGGGACTAGGTTTTGCTCTTGTTATTATTGGTGCTTTAAATTTAAATCAGTCTCAGATACATAGCCCTATTTGGGAAGAATGTTGAGCTATGGAGGCTCGAGGGCAGCTGCCAACTTAAGCACAACTAAATCCAGACAGAATTGTCAAGCAGAAGTGGAAGCAATAGCACGCTGTATTAGAAATCAGGGTTATAAAGTCTCTGCCCATCAAAGACAGCAGAAGAATGTACATAGCTCTATATTACTATTTTTAATGCAGTAAAGCCTAGAGGCTCCAACCAATTACCAGGCTTTATTGAGCACAAGGAGGCACCACAAAATAAAAACATGGAAACAGACCAAACCCTATCCCAAGCCCTTTTGGGAAAACAGAAAGGCTTATTGACATTTTATCTTCCTATCAGTTCGGTGAATGTAGGCAAACTTTGACTACTTTAATTCAAGACAATCCTCTCCCTACCTCACTTCTTGAGAGAGCCTACCTAAAGAGCGGATCTGGGACTGATTTTACAAAATCTCAAGCACTGTCACTGCCTTTTGATCTCAGGGGACCTGTGGGTGCTTAGTGCATCCCAAGATCAGGGCACCTTGCCCAGTACTGAAATAGGGAGGGAAAGGGTTGTCCCTGCGGGGCTCTGGCTTTCCCACACGGCTGTGCAGCACTGGCTTCAGTGCTTCTCTTCCTAGCGTTTCCTCACCCCTCTGGGCCATGATGGAACCTCTCCAGCCTCCTCTTGCTGTCCTTCCTTGACCTGCATCCTCTCAGGTGTGCCAGTCCCTCTGGCTCAAGGATTATCAATGGGGTGCTGAGGTTTTTCACTCTGCCCAAAAGCTCAATGTCCCAGGCAGAACAATGCAGTGCCTATCCCTGCGTGATGCTGAGCATGGCCCAGGAAGGACAGAGGCACAGGGAAACAGTTTGCCTTCCCGCCACAAAGCAAACTAGCCAGGAGGAGACTTCTGAGAGGGGAGCACTGAGAGTTTGCAGGGAGCTTAGGCAGGTAGCAGCATGCGCAGGTATGTACAAACATGCCTGCAGACTTAAACCCTTGCCTCCTCCTTATTGGGTTTGTCATGGCATCTTTGGGAGATTTACTTGATGGCTGGAGCACAGACATTTCACTGAGCTTGGAATTACCCTGACCCAGCAAAAAGCAAGCTTGCACCTCCCTTTGTGTGCAAAACTCCCCTGCGGTTGCAGACAACAAACGCCGGCAGGAGCTGCGGGACCTGGACAAATGTGTGGCCCCCGCCCCCCGAGCACTGAAGGATCCTGCAGGGCATGTCAGGGCTGTTCAATCACGGATGTGCGTTTCCAAGCTCACGAGAGAAAAAAAGAAAAAGGAAGAAAAGGAAAAAAAGGGTAAGAAAGCCTGAGCCCAGGAGACGCTGGATTGCTAAAAGTTTAAGTGTAAAGCAGGCGATGTGCCCCGGTGGGACGTGCAGCCCCCGCAGCACTGGGACCCGCCGCGCTGCCGTGCAGAGCCCCTCGCCCGCCGGGCAGGGCGGGCGCACCCGAGCTGCCTGCCCGCTCCCGCTGCGCCCCTGTCCCGCACCGTCCTGCTCGCCCCTGCCCTTCCCCGCACGCCCAGCTCCGGCACCAGCGGCACCAGCAACGCCGGCGTCGGACGGGACGGCGGGGCACCACCCCCGCGCGGCCAGCGGGTTCCGTGGGGAGCCAGGCATCGCCCACCCCGCGGCGCAGCGGGCACCGTACGAGAAGGGACGGGGCCAGACGAAGGGCCGGGGGAACGGCATCCCCCAGCCAGGGGGACGGCGGTAGAGCGGCGCGCCGGGTGGTTGGGGAGGGGGCTGCTCCCCAGCCAAGCTGCGGAGGGGCTGGGGCGGGGGCGAGCCCGGGCTCCGCCCGACGCCTGCGGGGCAGGGGCAGGGGGACGGCGGTAGAGCGGTGCGCGGGGCCGGGGCGGGCCGAGCCCCCCCGTGGGACGGCGGGTAGGTGCGGGAGGGAGGGCCGAGGGAGGCGGCGGCTCCTCCTCCACGGGCAGCCCGCCCGGGAGCGGCACCGGTTGCTCGGTGCCGACGGAGCCGCGCCGCGCCGCCCGCTATATAAGGGGCGGCGGCTGCTCGCCGCTCCCTCACACCGGCCCCGGCCCGCGGCTGCCGGCGTTGGGCCGAGGGCGGGCCCTGACAGCATGGCCCGCGGCGAGGCGCCATGGGCGGTGGTCTCCCCCCCTGCCTCCCGCGGACCCTCCTCTTCCTCCTCCTGCTCCTCCCGCACCCGCGGCGGCGGCTGCAAACTTGCGGCGGCGGGCTGCGTGTGAAGGCAGGGTCCGGCAGGGCGGCTCCGCTGCCCTCGCAGCCCCCGCCGCCGCGGCCGCGCCG
>VZTQ01011256.1:0-28346 GCA_013400755.1 Pelecanoides urinatrix
GATATTTGGAAAAATTTCTTCACGGAACGTGGTTTAGTGGTGGGCTTGGCAGTGTTAGGTTAATGGTTAGATTCCACGATCTTAAGGGTCTTTTGCAACCTAAATGATTCTATGATTTTCTTAGATTTTCATTGTGCCACATTCAATAACTGAATCTTTTAAAGCATTTTTAAATTTTTTTAAACAGGAGAGAATGTAAAAATAATTTTGTTTTCACTAGTGCTATGCATTTGTTTCATGACATGAAACTACCCTATAAAGAGGTAGTAGGCGCAGATTTTTAATGAAGTGAAATGTTGGTGAAAAATCTGGAAGCATAATACAGGAAACAAACAGCAATAATTATATTGGCTTTTTAAAAAGTGTTACCATTTTTAGATGGTCAACTTCCACAATTTTGCCTTCATGTCAGGTGTCTAAAAAAACTGGTCTCATTTGCAAACATAAGCAAATCTTGAAAGTGCTCATATACACATAAACATGCTGTAATTGGAATGAACTTACCCGAACACAGTGTGTCACAAAAGAATCAATGTAGTCCTTTGCCTGGTGATTATTATAAAGACAACACCTAAAAGGGAAATATCCACGTACATACATATGTTTATAAATGTCACGAGTCTATGTAGCACAAAATTAAAAAAGAAACATGACTGCAGCAATAGCCACTGACTCCTTCGTACATAAGCACTGATGTACAAGTACAAAATGTATATGCTCTTTATACGTCTGTCCCTGCTTTTGTAAGCAGAAATATTTTTTCATCAGATATGTAAACACATGCAAGTAAACTTAAGATCCACTTACTTTGGAGAAAGTACTGGAGGACTGACAAAAGACCTTAAAGCATCTTTTACCATGTCTTGCATGAGATGAGTGCCAAACACCTTCTTGTTATCTACCAGAAAAGTTGTCTGAAAGTGAGAATGTGTTTTTAGAAACATGTTTTAAGTTAAAATTAATACTTTAGAAATTACTAATAGGAAGCTCTTACAGAACCTATATTACATCAGAAACTTCTAAGATTGCTTTAAGAATTAAAATGGTTCAGCTAGGTACAAGGTTACAGACTCAGAAACAGGGGCATACTGAGATCTGTCACTTCTGTCATATTCCCATGACACAAAATACAGCTTTATTACTTGCATAAGACAGTCCATGCAAAATGATTTTACTTCTTGGACTTTAAAGATGATTAATCACACAGATGTTTCTGAAGATCAACTTAATATAGGTTATGCAGTTTCCCTGGAGGCAGGTAAAGGTAAATCTTCAGATTAATGCAGACTTTTTTCTATCCATATAGATACTACTGCTTTCATTGGTCATGTCTGATGCTCATTCCACTTTCCCCCACGAGTGCTGCATCTCTTTCCTACATGGTTCTTCAGCAGCTGGAGAAAAAGCTCTGCTGTCAGGCACCCAGAGGGACTGTTGCACAAACACATGTAGTGGAAAGTCAGAACACACACACTATGAAAACATTTTACTTGCCAATAGTCCATTGGCTCTACATGTGGTTTAATCGGAATCAAATGGAAAGAAGTTCTGACATCCAGGGACATCCTATTCAAATCAAAACCTCCTATAAGGAAGTATATTCTTCTCTGAGTTAAGGAATATATAATATACTTTCAAGGTAAGTAAAGCAGTGAGAAGAAAAGTAGTAGCCTGTTCTGACCCAGCCATCAGTTTTACTATTGTAGCAATAGAGGCAGTCTATACATGAAATGCACTCCAAACAGGGAGGATGAATACAAACACCAGCCCCAAACTGAGACAGCACATGGAGATGAGCACAAAAACGAGTGTACAGGTCCAGCTTTACGGCAGCGAAAACATTTTGACACTTTGTATTTTAATTAGCATGCACTAGCATGATCTAAACAACAGTATTTAAAAAATTATATTAGAACATAAGCCTCCATATACCTAACACTTAAGTATCTCCAAAAGATTTTTTACTGCTTGTATATTATTAAGTGATATGCAAATAATTTCAATATTTGAAACAAGAAGATGAATCAATATTTATAATGAATGCATAAGTATTTTATTCAAAGACACAGATTAGGACCTACCTGTAACAGGGACCTTGAAAGAACACATGGTGATTGCTCACTAAACTCACAGAAAAAATCCTAATTTACGTTTAGGAAAAAAAGACAATTCAGGTTAATATGCCAATTTTTACATATATACACACATATTTACATTTTTATATACACACATGCATTTGCATTTTTATATATACACATACAGATACAATTGTGTAAATACACCTAAATTTTGTATACACTCAGACATACACATAGGACAGCTCATACAAATTATAAGAAAGCAAGCATGAATAATTTGAACAAAACAGAACATATTATGATGCTAAAATCTATTTTCTTCTGCAATTACTTAACAGAAAAAAAGCTTTTAAAATTTTCTTCTTCAGATGCAACTATTACAAGGATGATAGTATAGAAAAAAGATACTGTGAAACCATTAAGATCACAACATAACTGAACCAGGTATGTAACAAAACTGCAACGTTTAATTGGCACCAGATGCTTCATGCAAACATTGCTTTAATTAATTTAACAGGAAACAGGAAGACAAGATTTTTGCTTGATCTTTGAACTGATGTAACTGTGGCTCTTTTCTCAGTCAGTGAATGTGTGTATGGTAAAAAGTATTTCAAACATTTAACTGTCTTCTAATAAATGTAGGCAGTAACTGAGCATAACATCACTTATTTGGCAAAGAACATAAGCAGATGCTTAACTTTAGGCCTATTCAGGGAATTGCATGCTTAAACAAACATGTATTAAGTGCTCTCTTGTGTTATAGGCACATATGCAGAATACTGCTTACTGAATCTGAAAAAAATCAGGAAGATAGCAAGAAATTATGTTCTGCTACTGCAGATGCAGCTTGTCAACCAAAGAAAGAGTTACAAGGAAATTAACTTGCTTGTGCTCTGCCACTAACATGCATAATTGTTTAAAAGATTATGGGAAAAATGGGAGGTGTGAAAGGAGAAAAGGTATTTGTCAAAAAAAGAAAAATATTAAGTATCATGAAAGATGGCAAATTTTGAAATTGTACACACTGATGGGAAACACCAGAAGATTTATACATACAGCTCAGTTTTTTCTCCAGTGAGCAATAGCATGCATGTACAGAATGATTTTTTGCAAGTAACATTAAGATCTTATGTTTGGCTATAAATAATAAATATTCATGCTTACCAGTATACAGTGCAAATTAGTTAAGTTCACTACTTCACATACAGTTTTTATTCGGTCTATTAGTTTGGAAAAATAATTGACCATTTCTTCCCTTTTAATTATTTTTGCATATCGAGGGAAAGTTGGTGGCAGCAATCTCTGATTAACAAGGGGCTCAAAGCCCATCATAATAGGATGATCTAGTGAAGGAGGCAGGAAGAGAGAAAGAGAGAGAAAAGCTGCATAATAAGCTGTTTTCAGAACTCACTTCAGACTTGAAAGTATAATACAAGTTATCAAATTAGCCAAAATTAACTTTTTAACTGACAGTTAACTTACAGAGACACTAACTACCCATCTGACACAATGATTACTATTTAAAAAAACCCAAGCCTTAACATTTCAGCATATAACTGTACAGACAGTGTGGTGGTGATCCCTATTTTAAAATGGCATACACACTGTGCAACGCACTTAATCAAAAGTTCGCATTTTCTCCAGCTTTGAAGTGACAGTATTGATTTCAGGAGAACCATCATTTAGTGAAATAAAATTAAGATCAAACAATGCAAATCTGTAACATTTTGTATAATGGCTATTATAAGGTTGAAGTAAATAGTGTTTTGGTTTTTTTTTTAAATACACAGATAAAGTTTATCAAGACAGCATATTTAAGAAAGGAAAAAAATGGTAAAATTTGGTGCATACCTCCTTTAGTGGTATCATTCTGTGCCTGGATACCATGATGCAATGAATTGTGGATGGCAGAAAGCAAGTCAGCTGCCTGAGTCATTAGCTTCTGAGCTTCTGCAACCGCACTTGTCTGAAAGGCAGGTAACAGTTATTCACATTATGAACCAACATATTTTGACTATAGAATTGATGTTAGTATCAGAAAAAAGAATGATATTAGGATTCTAATGTTTTTACACAACCAGTTTTGATAAAAAAGAGCCCAACAGATTTTTGTGCAGTAAAGTGTTCTTTATATTTTACATATCTATACATACATTTAGTATTGTTTTTTTTTTTTCAGTATAAGAAAAGCCTTAACAATAATTACAACTGAAAGTTTAGTATACACTACATGCAAGTCCTCAACTTCTGATTTTGAAGAATTGAGGGAGGGGGAATCCTCCCCCCAACACTCTTCTGCCAAATGAAGCAGAACTCCAAACTGCAAAGAGGAAAACATCTCCTATCATTAGAAAATGCAGAATTTTTGAGAATATGGACAAAACACAACATATCAACTGAAACAAAATCACTATATAGCATTAGAAGATACCAGATGTCCATTAGAATCTTGATTCATGATCTGCTGACATGCTGAATTTTCTGATGTCCTATGAATCCAAATCTGTTAGCAAACTGGGTACCATTTAAAATAGCTCTCTGTAAAAACTAAAATCTTGTTTTAAAAATACTAGACTAACAGTCCCTGATGGAACTTCAAATATTTCAAATCTCAATGCAAATTGAAACTTGAAGATCTAACAGAAGCTGAACAAGATCTGTAGCTCTGCAGAATATATGTTCACATACTACAGCATCCACTAATCTACTAAAGTAAGTTGCTAAGCAGATCTACTTCAAATCAAAGTAGTCCATGACGTAAATAACTTACAATTTAAGTAATCAGACTTTAGCAACACTAAGGTAATCTGATTTTGGACAGATCATTAACTCATAGTAGTTAATACAGACAGAATTTGGTTGTACATCAGTGTAGATCACTTCTATATTGGTTTCTTTTCTGATACAACGAATGGTTATAATCAGAATGCAATTGTTCTCAACCACTCAATCACTTTTTCCTCAACACTGATGTCTATCAATGATACTTGTACCTGACTTTCAATTTAATCAAGGTCTTTTAAACGGTATGTAGCTGCTCCAACAGAAGAATATGTGGGAGAGACTCCATGCCACTTAAGCAAGAAACTTGTTTATTTATTTATGAAAATGGAAGTAACAATAAGCAACACACAGGTATTTATCCTTGTATAAAGAATAAAGCTCTTCAAACAAAAAGCTTTGTCTTACGTGACACATGATTGTACCCCTTTGCTCGAAAACACCCAGTTCCTTCCCCCCACCCCCAACCATTAGGAAATCTTATGCTCAAAAAAGGAGGCAAATTGCACGGAAAATTGTTATATTCCTTTTCTCAAACCAAAGTAGTCTAGATACAAATTCAATACCACATGGAAGGAAAAACTAACAATACCCCAGAGATAGACAAAACACTGCCCAATGTCAGGTAACTCCACAGAAGGAGACTGAACTCAAAAAAGAAAAGTTTTGCTCATGTGTGTGAAAAGAGTAATCCAAAACCCATAAATATTATTCTTTAAGTGTTCTAAAATGAATATTCTGTTTCTGTGCAAGGCCATAATCATATCAGTTACTAGCCTTCCCTATGTTTTCTTTAAAAATGAACAAAAACTGAATGGTTGCTACTGTAAGGCCTTATCCAACCCTTTACCTGCAGCAACATCAATTCAAATCTACAGAATCTACAGAATAATTGCTTGACCTCAGAGAATGAAAAAAAGGAGTATTTCACAGGATCACAATGCAAACACAGAAACACCAAATGAACGTACCTCTTTTTTGGTAAATGCTATCAGAACAGTCAGTAGTATCCGGGTAAACTTGACTCTGCTAAACACAGCTAAACACTGTTGATGCTGTAATAAAAAACATGCTGCAAATTACTAAGCCATACACATTAAATCCTGGAACTTATTAAAAAAAAATTTTATAGATTGATTGAAGTATGTTCTCTAGTCTTAAAAATTCAGTATCTAGTATGCTTCTGAAGAAAAGTTACAGAATTTGTAGAAGAAATCTATACTGCTGTCAGAAAAGCACACTAACACAAAAAATACTAAGATACCTTGGGTAAAGCACTACCGCTGGCTGTGTAGCTATGCAAATGACATTCAAATCTCAGTTTAAGTGAGCAACCACAAATTATTAAACTGATTTTCTCTCCTTTTTGCTAAAGATTATGTTAAAAGTAATTTCTGGAGAAAATAACGTTACTGGAAAAGGAAACCCACACCCTTCTAAATCAACCACACCAACTACATCATTTTCTGGAAGGAGCTACCTGCTTTCACCTTCTCTTCCTACTTTCTCCCTTGACAGTGAGGCTGCCAGCAGCAGTAAAAGCTGCTGGAAAGGGACTGAGGGAAGAAGGTACAGGATAGATAAGACCACCTACTTTGCTAATGGCTTTTTCTTGAGAGGCAGGTGCACAAATGGCAGCATTGCAGCAGCATCACTATTCTGCCGTTGGGATCAATCCAGAACTCTAGCCCTTCAGAACATAGAAGCCTACCTGCTTGGGATTTGCTCAGGGACATGTTTAGAGCAGCTCAGAGATGACAGTAGTAGCAACATTGATGACACACACTTCTCACAAGCTGGTAACTACTGTCTTAAGTAATGCTGTACTAATCCATGAAATCCAGAAAAAAAGTAAAAAATTCATTACTTCAAGTTCAACTTCTGGATCTCTCTCTTCCCCTTGTCGACTTCGAGTGCTCTAGAAAGTAAAGGAATTCCAAATAATTTATTAAAAATTGCAAAAGGAAGCTACTGATAAAACCCCTTTACTCTCTCCAGAACATCCATCTGTTCATCCATCCAATAACCCTAAAAATCAGTTATCACATTCAAAATCTCCTAATATATAATCTAGGTACTTAAATGATCCAAGACTCTCCTATAGTAATGAGACCTATTCAGTCCACTCTGCAAATAGGTAAGGAAATTGTATGAACATCTCACATTGTAAACTGTGGTAAAGGAAGATTAAGTGACTTCTTTAACATCACACAGTACATCTTGCGTAAGAGCCAGAAGTTAAATACATACTTTCTGTGCCCCAGCCCAGTGTTACCTTCTACATCATGATTCCACCTATTACTAGGTGCAGCAACTATTAAAGAGTTTAGAAAAGTCTGAAGACCTCACCGTCTTTAGCTAGAAGGCAAACTACCAGCATCTTACACAAACCATTACAGCAGTTCTTCAAAAAAACCCCACCATTTAATGACACAAAACTGCCGCATTCTTCATAATCCAACTCCCTCCCCCAAACCTGTATTAGGTACACTTGAAGTATAATTGACAAGGCAAATGTGAGAAAAATACCTTCACTCGTCTTTGCATGTCATCTTCTACATCTTTTAGCATACCTGGAAAATTCACAATATAATTAAAAGCTGAGAAGTATTCCTAGGTACACCTACACTACTCAGGGGAAAAAAGTTTTGAGGGGAAATCAAGTTTTGAAGTGCTTTTCATGCCCGTTAGCCAAAGACTAGATAAAAAACAATCTTGTGAGGGATGGTGGGGATGCAACAACAGATAAATCAGAGTACAGACTGACTGATCCAAAGCTAAAGTGTTTATAAATTTTCTCAAAATAAAACCATGGAAAGCTCAAGTATGTATCAAAAATAGTGCATCAAAAGGCTAACATACGTATTTACGTATGTACCTAATAACATACGTGTTCATAGCTTTAGAACTACTAGATTGCTTTCTCCTCAAAAACCAACCTGTTTAGAACACAACAAATTGTGACGCAGAGAAGCAGAATTCAAGCAGTGCACTTTGCAATGGTTTGTATTTCTCAGACCTAGATAAGCTCATGCCTACCCACTTGGTTGGCACATCTAAAAACACTTCTGCTTCTCAGGCACTTAACAAATAAACAGCTAAACCTTTTCTTCAAGGAAAAATAATTTGATCTCTCTTTTTACCAAGCCACCAATTTTCACAAGACTAATAAAAAAACTTAACATCTGAGATTCCTACCAATTCATTAGATTTGGCTAAGAGTAACAAACATGCTCAAATGAGAAACAGACTGATGGGCAGATACACCGAAATCACAAACTGTACCTGTAACTCTAAGATCTGTGACGCTGTTGGCCATTTTAAATCCATAAGTCATTGACTGAAAATCTTCCTAAAAACATAAAAATCAAATAAGCAATATGTAGTGAAATATAAACGCTAGTAGTTACATTTTCAAGCTAGAGTTTGGGGTTTTCTTTTTGTTTGTTTTGGGTTTTTTTGGGTTTTCTTGTTGTGTTTTGTTGTTTTTTTGTTTTGGGGTGTTTTTGTTTAACTACACCAAGTATAAAAGTCTGGTTTTATCCTGCACAACTGAGTACACCAATGGTGACTTTCCTTCCCAAATCCAACTTGGGGTAATTATTTTCTGCATAATTCCTTAATAGCAGTATGCCCTTCACATTTTTCATAAAGTGCCACCCTATCAAAATGTTACCAGAACTATGGATGCAAAGTACTATATCTAAAATTGATTAAAAAGTAAGTAAGAAGTGCCTTGTCCAAGCTCAGAGGAAACAAAAATTGCTCTGAGCACAGAAAACTAGACTCTGATTCCATTGCTACATGGACATTTCAGACAAAAGAGAATCATGGTTATCTAAAGTAGAAAAAAAAATTAAACAGGAAGAAAGCCACAAGTAAAACTGATTTAAAATGGTTAGCCACAAGACTTGCATTGCTATTTGAGTAAAATATTTATGTGACTCCAATACTCAAGCAAAATATGGAAAAGAGCATGCAACATCTTCATTGAAGAAAACTGCCTTTTAAAGAGATCAAGTCTAATACTTGATCTAATACAAGGAGGATGAACTGCTGCTACTACAGTATCCTCGAATCAAACAGTAATAAATTTCTCTAATATACTGTCTTATTTGCATTACAGAGCATACATATAATGTTACATGTTTAACCATAGGAGATATTGAAACACATACCTCCTCAAAAACAGCTGCTTTGTTAACCTTTTCTCTGGCAATATCACAGATTTTTAGGATCCCTAGAGCAAAAGCCTTCATAGCAGGATCTTCTATGAAGTCTGGATTGTGAATATAAAGGCAAGTGAATACCGTCTGTGCCAAGGAATGTCCCTCTAACCATGTTATCTAGGGAAAAGAAAATTAAATGTTTTACTCATGACAGCTAAGGCCTCATTTTTGTATGTCCATTCTTTTTCCATCTTACTGTGCTTCAGTGAGTCATTAAGGAAGTCCCTATCATGGCAACCTTCCATCTAGCAAAAAGGGCAAGAGAAGGTCTCTCAACCTTTAACCTTTGTCCATCTGCTGGCTGTGGCAGGCAGGCAGTTACTAAACCCTAAATACTACGAAATTCTGGTGTTGGATAAACCTCTTGCATAAAGTTCAGCTCTGATCTCTGTGACTTAGACATGACATTAAGTTAAGAGAACATCATATTTATAAGCTTCCTCTATATAAACACAGAATGAAAAATATAAGTGGCTATGAAACAATTCAGCAATATTCTACACATTCTCTTCTACAACTTCTGGCTTCTTTTCACAATCCCTTTTCTTTACTACTTTCATGCTGCTTTAAGCTACAGAGAAAGCTTCAGTAATTTAAAACCTTATTTCTATCTTGAAATAGCATAAAACACAGTAGGATCACTGTCCTTTTTTGTAATATGATCACTGTCCCTTTTCAAAAAAAGTCAGTATTTGGGGGCAGGAAAGGGGAGGGAAGAAGACGAATTATGTTACACCGTATCAAATATACAATTATCTTTGCACGTCTTTCTGGACTTAACTAATTTGAAATGTTGTTTTAAAAACCAAAGTAATTTTACTGATGTCATTTTAAAGAGTATCTGAAAATAATATCCTGAGGAAAATAATATACTGAGGAAATTAAGATATATGCATAGGAAAAAAAAAATCACAATTAACAAATAATTGATAATTCCCTTATTTCCTTTCAAAACGGATTTAGACATTTTCTTTTCTTTCTTCAAAATGCCCCTGTGAGCTCAGTCAATATTGGCTGTACAGAAATGAGCAACAGAGGGCTGTAGGTTACTGCACTCTCACTTTCCAACACAAATACCATTACACAGCAGGCAGTCAGATACTATACATTTAAATAATCCAAATTATAAAACCTTTTTACATTATTCAAAACACTATCAGTTCTCTTCCATAATGATTTCTTATAACAAAAAATCCAAAAATCAAAGTTATGCCTCCTATAATAGCCAATGCAAATATCTAACTGGAAATTAAAATACTAAGTATATATTTTCTGCTTGGTCAATCTTTTTTCTTGAGTTCTACTGTTTTTTGTTTTTCTAAACTGGATTAAAGGATTATATTTTGAAAGCAAAACCATCTAAGATTAATAGCAGAGAAATGCTTACCAAACAACAAAAACATGTATCCATTATTCCTATCAGCTCAGGCGAAGTGAGATCCTTTATTTTAATGGTGCCATCCTTAGAAAACAAAGAAATAAAAACCCTAAAGTCTATGGAAGCCTATAGGCAAAATACAACTTATTATTTGTACAGCCGAGAAGGAGATGAAGGTTACGACTTCAGAATATTTGTATACCACTAGTTTTACTGATCAGCTTCATAATGTGCCTCAAATTCTGAACAACTTTGCTTTCCCATCGTTGCGTTGAACACTTATCAAACATAAAGCTATTCAAAGAGAAAGCTAGAATAAAGTTTCTGATTTATGAGTAGCCAATAAAAGTTTAAAACCAGTTAACTGTCAACACTTAAATCACAAAACAAGACGTATAATCATAATAATGATTGAACAAGGAATAATATGCAGGACCCATTCTTTGAATACTGCTTTTTACACTGCAGATACTTGTACAGAGTTTTACTGCCTTCAAGGTCAGGACCAAAAAGGTAGCAACCCTACTTCCTTCATTTTATTTGTCCAACGTATACAACTCTGCATACATTCTACATGACTTCGCCAGTATTTTACACCGAGTTCTCTTAGTCCATTCAAAACAAGGTCCATGGTAAAAAACATTTTTTCCTCTGTGAGTGCACTATTTTTTCCAAACTAACAGAAAGTCTTTCAAACTCCCTCCATCAATTTATCTTCACCATGCATCAAAAGTTAATCATTACTGTCAATGTTGTTAAACTAGCCAACTTCTGTTCAATGCTAATGAACTGACAGTCTCATAAAGTGTTACTCTGTAAGGAAGCTGGTTTCCATTCAGCTTAAAGAGGGACTAACCAATACATCTTCATGTAAAAGACACATTTTTGGGAAGCACAGGGTGACTTGCAAAAACATTTCCGAAATTTATTTATTTGATGGATGAATACCCAACAATTTCACGGTACTTTTCACTGAAGAGTTAGCATCATTATGATAATGTAGGTAACAAAAAAGGTAAACATCACAAGGCCTTTCTTACTTAACTATCCAACACAAAACAGAAAAAATCAATTGTAAGTAAAGATTGAAAACATTAATTATGCTTAACTGCAATTTGATAAAACTGTATCATACTTTTACAGACAGTGTAGGCAAAAACAGGAAAGTCCCACGAACCTTAATTGCTTGCTCAAAGTTAAGAACCTTTCTATTAACTTGATTTCCAATCATACCAGCATCCATCTTGGGATCCATCATTTCAATGGCAGACATGGCTTCAAAAAGACCAAAACTAGGAACACCAATAAAAAAATGATCTGAATGTGATTATTTTATTTTATACAAAACAGTCTTCACAAACCAATGTAAAAGAACATACGATGACAAACTGAGTACACTGTATTCTGACTACAGACAATGAGGCAAGGTATGTGAACATTACTACTGATCTTTAAAGACCACGGCTTTCAGGAATTTGAAGATCTCTCAACAAGTAAGAATGAAAATAGATGCCTAAAAGTAAAAGAAAACTCTTACCTTTTTTTAAAGCTGAAGAACACTCCTGAGCCAAATATAGTATTACACTGAATCTATGCACACTTGTTTCTATACACCTGATAATGACAGTGTCTTTTTGAAGACCACATCTCATAATAAACTGATATTAACTGAACAAGCTGGTTTTTATCATGCTACATCCAAAAACCAAAGATATGTCCCTCACAAACTAATGGCAATATACATGACACAAATTGACAATAATATACATTGAATATACCAACTTTGTTTAAAATGGCCATGTTAAAAAAACTGATACAAAAAAAACCCCCAGCATGTGACAATGGATCTCTTGCAGTCTGGGCACAAAAGCTTGCAGAAGAACCACCCCAATAAAGTCTAGCCCACAGAAGAACAGATATAATGCCTCACCTTTGGTACATATGATAATCATCAGAACTGCTGCACAAGCCTTTATCATATAAGAACGGTTATTGCGTGTGGCACGTTCTAATTCTGAAAAGTGTATTTGCTCTGAAATGCTCTTATGTATAAAATTATACCTCAAAAATGTTCATTTTGACTGAGTAACTACTTGGTGACATCCTTGCACACGTTTTTAAGCAGGTTTGCATTTAATAATGTGCTTCCGTTTTCTGAGCTATTAGTTTTAAATCTGCACTTTTTGCTTTATGCAAGTGAACAGACTTGCATGGCTACTTTTATCTTTAAAATATTTTAATCTCACATCATTCTTTAATGAATTCAGCAAGATTTTAGCACATGGGGGGGGGGTTTAAATATATTTTTTTCTTTATCTGTAAAGCACTCAGTTTCTGTTTTAGCAAGTAATTTAAGAGTTATGTTAAAGCACATAGATTGTTTATCCTAAATTTGTAAGTGACATTTGAGGCAACCAAATTTAAAAACTTGAAGTCTTTCTGGGATTTTTTTATAAAAGCATGTCCATATAAAATAGTTCAGTAGTGTCAACACCACTGACCATAAAATGTGCTATAAACGTCTAAACTACACTGATTAACTGAAAATGTAGTGTTATACTGAAACCATGAGAAATGTTCAGCATTCGTACAGGTGCATCATATACATACTGCTGAGGAAAAATGATATTCTGAATACTTTGATTATTTTATTTAAAGTAAAAGTTTAAAAAAGCTTAGCTGATATTGCATGACTTGCTTATTAGTAAGCACTTAACATATTTTCACTAATCCTATTTAAAAGTCTTAACTATCCCACAGGCATACTTACAGCTTGTCATGAAGCAGTTCTCCTAACTTCAGTTCTACAAAGGAACAGAACAGGATAAATAATTACAATCATCCTTCTAGCGCAACTTTTCCAAGATAGTCTTGTCACTCACCCACTGTCTTACGCTGAGAGAACAAGGTGTGGGAAGCAGACATTTCTACTCCACCTTCATTTGCTTTTACTTACAAACCACTTTCAAAACTGAAGGGCTAAAAACCCCCAGTTTTTCACAGTCTTTCCTCATCCCTCTCTGTTATTCCAACAGTTAAAGGGGTTTTAGAATTACCAAATAGTAGCATCTGAGTAGCCTGGAACACAGGACAGCAGTTTTCTGTGCTCCTTTATGCAGATGTCTAATTTTTTCCAGGGGAGTTTACTGAAAGGCTTGCTTTCCCTCATTATTTTTAATGAAGCCTTTAGATGTATTTGATAGAAATAGTGTGTAACTAATATACGGGAATTATTTGACGGCATAAGGAAATTGTGTTTATCATTATGTAATATTGTGTGTGGTAAGTTGCAGTTTTAGATTTATTTTTCCCTAATGTCATCATAAAATCACTTGAAAAAATAAAGTCGGTGTCACGGTAAACTAGCACTAATATCTAATAACAATAAAGACACTGTTTAAATGGAAGCAACTGCTTCCCCGTGACTGGGATGCACTGCATCTCCTCAGAGGCTCAGACTTGTTTCAAAAATGAAACGATGCACTGACCAATTAAACGAATGAATCATTGGACCCTATAGATCTAAAAATGTACAGGGAAAAACCGAGTTTTGATTCTGCATGGATGAATGAGGTTTCCATTTGGCAGAAGAGATAGGAAGAAATCTTTGCAAAATAAAAAAAACAGGTGCAAAAATGCATAAGATGAAAAAACATGACTTAAAAAAGATATTTATGTAATCAAGAGGAAGCAAGGTGAGGTTCTTCTGGTATTTCCAACCTTACGATAAGTTAAACACAGGGGAACACAGAATCAATGTAGTCCATTCAACTGGAGCTTGAACCTGGGTCAAACTACTGCTTAAAACACCTCAAAGAACTATGCCTAGTCTTCCAAAGGATTCCAAGTTTTCTGAGAACACAAGCAGTACAACTCACCTCTACACGCTTCTTCAAAATCCTGGGTTATATCTATCCAGCTTGTATTACTCTTTTCCATCTTGTCAGGCATACCGAGTTCCCATCCTGAATCATCATCTTCTACCGAAGCTTTCATAACCATGATACTGCACCTTTAAATCCGTACCAGAGATACTGCACATTATGCACAAAATAGAGAACGTGCTTCATGGGAGTAATTTTTTTTTCTTTTCAAGAATCAGGTGAGAAAGGGAGATTAACTAACCTGATTTCATTTAAACAGCTACCATTACATAAAACCAGCCCAAAAAACTCATTAATAAAAATTCTTTTAAAGAAATGTTGTCTTATTCACTGTTTCTCTTCAACTAGCTTGTATGCTATGAAACCTCAAAGAACAAGGACACCAAAATTTTAGCAGTAAAGAGCCATAATAAAGTGTGTACTGTCAAACTGGATATAAAACAGGAAACAATGTCAATAAATCCTCTGTTACAACAAATGTAGATATCACAAATTTGTTATTGCTTTACACTATTAGAAATACACGTCCTCCCACTGCTCTCTGAAAGGAATTAAAAAGACAGAACTGTAAAACTGACCACACACAACTTTGTTATTCATACAAAGTGTATCCAAACAAATTTGTAAAAATGGGCGTATTTCCTCTGACTTCTTGAGCAAAAAGTAATATCAAGATTACCAAAGCAATGTTAAGCAACTTCAGACCGGAATATAATTTTTAAACTTCACCGACTAATAATTTCGAACTGGTTTTGTGCTTTTGCAATCTCATGATACGCGGGGCAGCCCTGAAGAATTTTATGTTTTGTTAGTCAGTCTATCTTTGAGATATCAGCAATGCTAAATCTCCCCTTATCAAGTCGGAGACCTTGCAAGAGACACCGACGAGTTCTAAACAGCTTAATCAGAGCCGCCACGGACGCTTTGAACAAAGGCCCCCGTGACATGGGGCCTCCTAGGCATCAGCAATTAACAAAAACAAAGGGGCAGGGGGGGGAGGCCAAACGAATTTTGAAAACTAGTCCAGGAGTCCCTTCGCCCAGGCGATGCTCAGCTTCTCTTCGCCCCCTGTCAATGTACCACTAGCTCTCAAGCGACCGCAGGGACTGCCATGCTCAGTGGGCTGGGATGAGGAAATACGTAGGAAACTAATTAAAATACATGGAAATCACGTTTCAGTTTCAGATATTAACGCCAGCACAGCCAGACCCTCCCGTGCTCTCCCCTTTCCGCAGGTCACCCACCCCCAAACCCGGCGCTGTCCCGGCCCCGGCCACCCCGCAGCACACCGGGCCCCGCTAAGGCACGGGCCCGGCGGGCAGCCTAACTCCCGCCGGGCTCCGGGCACGGCGAACGGCCCCCCACCGCTGACAGGCCGCCCGCCCGCCCGCCGCCGAAGACTCTTTCCCTGCCTCCTTCCTTTCACAGGCTCTGCCTGGTGCCTCGGCGAAGCAAGGCGAGCGGGAAGCTGTCGCGCTGCCCCCGGCGGCGGCGGCACGTCACTCCCCTCCCCGCAGCCTCCCCCGCGCGGGCCAGGGGGCCTCACCCGCGCGTCCTGCGCCGCCGGTCCGCTCCCTCCTGCCCTCCGAGCCTGCCTGGGTCTCGGTCTCGGTCTCGGTCTCGGTCTCGGTCTCGGTCTCGGTCTCGGTCTCGGTCTCGGTCTCGGTCTCGGCCTGGGCCACCGCGCACGCGCAGACCCACAGTCACCAGCCCGGGAACCCGGCCCCGGGCTTCTGGCGCAGGCGCACACGCGCCGTAGGGCTCTTCCGCACCCCTCCCCCTCCCCCTCCGCACATGCGCATGCGCCTGCAACGGCCAGGGGTGCGCGGCAGGGGGCGGGGCAAGAGGTGGAGACCTCTTGCACGAGAAAGGCAGGTGGGGGCGGTGCTCGGCGGCCGTTGGGCGCGCGGGCAGCCGCTCCGTCCGAGCCGTAGCCGAGGGGAGGGGAGGGGAGGGGAGGGCAGGGCAGAGCCGAGCCGAGCCGAGCCGAGCCTGGCAGCGAAGAGTCTCTGAAGCTCGGTGCTGGTGAGGGTACCCTGAGCGCCCATCCTTGTGTGGGAGAGGCGGGGGGGAGCCCTGGGGAGAGCGCGGGAGTCTCTCGGCGCGGACCAGGGGCCCGAGTACGCCTAGCTCGGGCTGGGAGGAAGAAGGCTGAGAAGGAGCCCGAGGCCTTGCGGCATGTGGGGGGCGTGGCGCCATGGGCGGGCGGGACCCTGCCGCTCAGCGAAGGCAGAGAGTCTCTTATTTTTAGGTTATACACACGCATTTATTGGTTGGGGGGACATATTACAAAAGTTACTAGTATTCATAATGCTTTGGTGTTTAATACAGAAGTATCCCTCTTTTTCTTAGTCAAGCATATACGTGTAGGATCCACAAGGTAGTCTTCAACTTTAAGCAAAACAAAAGAAAAACAATCTCCAGGTAATTCTTGGTGGTTGTGTCCAGAACATGTTGTGTGCTTCCTTCTTGGTGAAGTGGGAATAGATTAAATGTAGGAATTATGAGGAACTTGCTTCACTGTTTGTTATGCAGTACCTTTGTTCCTGTAATACAGTAAGAACACAACATCATATAATTGACTTAAATAGGCTGCTTTGTTCAAGAAAACTTTAGCTAACCATGTACCAGTTTAGGGTATAGTCAGTTGACTGCCTGCTATTTTTGTCTTTCTAAAACGATGTTACATTAATTTTGAATATACTGATGTATTTTGTATGAGTTTGTAATACAGAGTGTCTATACAGAGTGTCTGTTTTTACACTGCAGAAACTCATACTAAAGCATTGTGAAGCAGTGCACAAATTAAATTATGTGCTTTTTTTTTTTTATAAACTGTGAGTATGGAGGTTCTTGTTTGACTGAAACACATGAGATTGACTCTTGTTTGGTATTTTTTTGTGTGTGTTAATATCCTGCATATATAAATTAAATGTGATTGCCAGTAGGCACGTGGAAAAAAGTGGCTGACTTGGTATAAACCTTTGAAACTTGATGCATCACTTCAGAAATCTGTCCCCTTCCTGCCCTGAAAAACAACACTCATTCCGTTCCATCCCCAATCTCCAGAACGCTTAGATGAAAATATCCACCAGGGTACAAATCTATACATTCTGCATTACTCTATGCAAAGAAAATTTATGGGTTATTCCATCTGTAGTATTACAAAAGCAAGAGTAGTTAGCTGAATGAACGACAGATGTGAAGCTGAACTGAAATGCTTTTGTATGCATTGAAATACACACATAACAGAACACAAAAGATCTTCTCAAAGGTGAAAAAGAACAGAGGCTATGTTGGAAAAGTACCAAGTGTTCTAATGCCTAGGGAGGAATGACACATCTAGAGAGAGAGAGCCGAAACCAAATTCTCCTGTGTGTATGTAGAGACAAGTGTTGGCTTTGAAATGAGGGAGTGATTGTTTTTCAGAGTAGAGGAGAGCTGGTAGCCGTGTTGATTATCTGGAACTGACTGGATGTATGTTCAGTACAAAGGAGTGTAGAAAGAGGCAAGGAAGATTTAACGAGTACAGGTTAAGATTTAATAGGAAACAATGCATAGCCAGATGATAATTACAAAGGAAGAGGATAGGATCTAATAATGTTTACACATTGCTACCCATTAAAGTATTTTGAAGAGCTTTTTCTTATTCCTTGATTTTCCTGCTCCCAGAGGGGATAACCATTAACTTTAAAAATTATTTGTGATTACTTTATTATTATTATTATTCTAATCCTGGAAGTAATACTGTACTGCTTACATAGTCATAATTGTTGATTTAACAGACTATAAACATGCAGTTGGGAGTGGGGAGCCTGTCTTTGCCTGAAAACTTGTGCCTCTACATAACCGTCAGCAATCTGTCACTCGATTCATTGCTTGTTTTGCCTTGTCAAAAAATACTAAATGAATGCAATGTGATTTGTGTAAACATATAAGCTGCCTTTTTAGCTTATGATGCTGGACACCTCTGATGTCCCTGCCTTTCCACGTTGTGTGTAGATTGAATATATTTGTTACTTTTTTCCTAAGTGCTTGGATTGTCCCTTTAAGAAGTATATTCCTGTGGCTGAATTCCCTACAAATACCAAAATCAGGAACATAATTTTGTGTGGAACCCATTCTCCTTCAGCGTTACTTTTGCATTACTGTTGCTGCTATTTTCAGAGAAGAGTGCCTGGCTCCTCGTCAAGCTTTCACTTAATGGCAATATAATTGGCCACCACCTTATTTTCAAAGCACACAGATTTGTGATTTTCTCTGGCTAAGTAAAATGTTAATTATTTGCAATAGTCTTGTGTGCTTGTTGAAGATTTTACTTGAAATGTTGTAAAATTTTGTGAAATCAAAAGAATAATGAACCATTATGTTATTTTCATAGCATCAGATAAACGTTTAGAATTGTATTCTGTTTAACATGAATTTTAAGTATATCCTTACAAAAGATTCAATGGATAACTACTCACTTTTGCACACTGTAATATGTTTGAAAACAAAGCTAGGGCAGTTTCCTGCAGTCTCATGTCAGAAAACTGTGAGAATTATTGTGTAAGTAAGTACAGCAGTGGCCTGCTATTGTGTTTGTACACCAGAGTTAAGTTTTCTAACGGTAAACTTGTTCTCTGTAGAAATAAATCCTAAACTTGGAATCACTTTATCTGCCTCCCCCCCCCGAAAAAAAAAACCCCAATGGCCTCTAACTTCCTATAAACAGATGTTTTGCTAGTAAAAATGAGAGTTCTGCACAGAACAATCTTTTGGGTGAAATAATTAAGATAAATGCAGCCCCCCCAAACTATGCTTTTTGCCAGTCTTAAATTAATTGGCTCTGCTGTGTCCTCTTTCTTCAGTAGAGAATTCTCATATTTTTAACTGATTTATTTTTGTCATGTGCCAGGACACATACAGAGCTGTTTAAAACTAACTTAAGTAAACTGACTTTGACTTCAGCTTTAAAAAATTTGAGAGATTTTTATCTACACGCCCCTTATTTGCTCTTTACTTGCCAGAGACTGCCTGACGCTATTTTTGTCTTTGCCTGAGTCATACTTGAGTTTATTCCATGTCTTCTGCTTTGCTTTAGATAATTATGCATTTAAAATAATTCCATGAATAGAACTTCACAGAAAACTTGTAGCTGTACTGTTTGCTGTTTTAAAGGATTCTCTCTTAATCATCGTTCAATGTGACCACTGTTCCTACCCGTGGCCAATGTGCTGGAAAATCCCTGCATTCTTGTTTTCTGCAGTCTTCCCATGCAGGCTACATGACTGGAGAAACCTGTAAGGTAGGAGAGGGAGGAATCTTCTTCAAAATGTGTGTGTATTTGCTGATCGTAACCCATAGGTTTACAAGTTCTAGGAAGCATAATTAATGTTGAATTATTGGCTGGAGAAAGACCAAGTGAATAATAAAACCAAGGATGACTGATTATATGCCTTAATCACTCCTACCCATTTATGTTAATATGGTGGGAGGGGGACTTAAGAAAATGTAATCAAGCATTTATGCATAAATTATATGACAATGGACTAAAGAATCTGTTATATCACTTTAAACTTGAATTAACTCCACCAAAACTCTAGTTCACTTTCCCGATTTAATGGGTAGAAATTGGCTGATGCTAGTTAGCTAGGCATACTGTATTTAACCAAACCCAGACAGGAGGATTGGTATCTCCAGTCTGTCACAGCTACGCCAAAGTAGTCCCTGACTCCTAACCTGTGTGGTTTCTGCTGACTTGCCAGCAACGCAGCTTTGTTCTGTGTCCAGAAGGTATAGATGTGTATGTTCGCTGCGCAGATCATCTGCAGACCGTTGCATGGGTGATAAGCAGAACTTACCTTTCCAACACTGTAACACCATCCGAGTTAAAGGAGTAACAAGCAGTAAGTAAATAATTCTTCAGGTGAATCAGCCCTAAGGAAGAGTTGCCAACTGTCACCCAAAGTGCACAGCTACTTCCTAGACAGTAGGACAGTCGTGGATATCTTCGTTCCTGTCTTTGTGAGCAGAATAAGTTATGGTGTATAAGAGAGTAGTTACAAGTGCTATAGCCAGGTGTATGTATTTTGAAAGGCAAGATGAAAGAAAACGTGTACAATTTAAAGGATCTGAAATGTGCTTTTTACTGAGTAAGAATTAGAACGGGTGACTCCATGGTTACACAATGTTATTGGGAAATGAACCTTGCCTACTTCTATTAGGGACTGTGCCTGCGTCATTAGCTATTATTGATAGAAATGAGATTTGAACTGGATTTCAATTTTAGCCTTCGCTAAAGGGCTGCTTCTCCTTTGTAAGTTTTGTAAACTACCAGTATAAAGATCTGACCTTGGAATTCTTAGCAGTTTCTTCATCTGAGGAACTTCATGAAAAAGGAAATGTTACTTCTTGGTTGTTACAGATTAAAAAGTGTCAGGGAGAGAGATTAAATTGCCCACTTTCAGAAATCATCAGTCATAGCGAGTGGCTCAAAACTCGCTATAGGCACATAGGTTACTTTGCCATAAAATGTAGCAGGTTTTAAGTGCAGGCATTATTATTTCCCTTTTGCAAAGATTTGTAGGGCAAAGAGGGGAGAAAAGAGAATGAAGCCCTTGGCTTTTACAAATCACCAGTCTGAGTTTTCTTACTTGTGTCGGTGCTTTCCCAGTGCCCTAGGCAGGAGGGATGTATGGCTTCACTGCCGTTGTGAGCACTTACCTGTCGTGAAAAACCAGGTGTGGACGTTCCGCTGGGCGGGGGGGAAGCGCACCAAGAGAACGAGGGCAGCTCGGATGCGAGCGGCCGGTGTGGCGGATGACACTACCGGCAAGGCAGATTCACACTACTTGTCACGCTGATACTGCAACCGTGATTCCCGCACACCTCCCGGTTCCTGCAGCTGCTGCCTGAGGCAGCCCGTACCCTCCCCCGCCACCCGGCCCTGGCCACCGGCGAGGCGCCTCAGTGGCCGCGGGAAGGCCCACAGCAGCACGGGCATCTGAGGCGGACCGGGAGACGGCAGCCTGCGGCCAAGTGAAGACCTCCCCGGCTTCGCTTCACGGCCTCCCCCGGCGCCGCCGCGAGCAGCCGCGGCTCTGCTCCTCTGCCTCTGGCAGCGGCGGCAGCAGCAGAGGCCGCGCAGCGGTGCGGCAGAGGCCGGGCACCGCGCTCCCCCCGCCGGCGGCGGCGCGGGGCNGGTTCCTGCTGCCGCCGCTCGCATGAAAGCGGCGGGGGCAGAGCGCAGAGCTGCCGCCCCGGGGCGCCACGGCGGCCCCGCCTCAGGGCCGCGGGGTGAGGGCACCCCTCCTGCCGCCTCGCCCGACCCTCAGGGAGGCTGCGGGGCAGCCCCGGCTCTCGGGACGGCGGCTGCCGCAAAGGTGAAGCACCGCGGGCCGGGCCGCAGCGGGGGCGGGGCGAGGCGAGGCACCCCACGGGGAGGGGCGGGAGCAGGGGCTGAGGCGGGGCGGGGCGGGGCGGGGCGGGGCGAGGCGAGGCCCGCTCGGCCGCCGGGTCTTCCTCGTGCCGGCTCCCCCGTGCCGGGCTTATCCGTGTCGAGGAGCGGAGGGTGTGCGTGGGGACGCACGGCCACGACAGCTGTCTCCGGGGGCCGCGCCCTGCGCGTTCTCACCTGCGGAGATGGTTACGGGCCCTGCGGTAGGAGGGTTGCCTGGTTCCGGGGCCCGGCCGGGGGGTCGGGTCCGCGGCAGCGGGTGGAGCCGGTGGGTCGGCGGCGCCGAGCCCGCCGGTGACCGCGGGGCGTGTGTCCTCGTCCGCGCTGTCCAGTGCGGTGCGTGGCCCGTTCAGAGACGATTCCCGACTGTGCGAGGCGCGATTGCATTACAGCAAAACTTTAACGCTCCGCCAAGCGGGAGGGTTGTGCGTGACCCCCCGTCCTGCTGGGCTCGTAACGCCGCGGCTCTGTGCCGGGTGGGGTAACCTGGTGTGGGTATTGCGTGGAAAATACGGCGGCTGGAGTAACGCTCGCTTAACGTGCCATGCGGCATAGCCTACTGAACGTGTGCTGAACTCCTTGCGTAGGAGTTTATTAATATTTTGGTTTTTTTCCTTTTCCTGCCTCCTTTTACAGTTGTGGAAATCTAGCATAGCAAGTATTTCTCTAGGTGTCTATTCAAGTGCTGGACAGAGGGAATCTGAGAAATAGGCTGCGCATCGAGGGATGGGGTGGTGTTTTTCTTGAGCATAAACTGTTTTCAGACACGGAGTTTTGTCGGATGTTTGGAAGTCCCGACCTGGATGAACTTTTATTTTGTACACTTACACCTGTAAGTGTTCCGTGGTATGTTATAGGCAGAGATGAGATTCTTCTATGTACCTGTATGGTGTAAAAACTATGAAACTTCTGTATAGCCTTGTGGTATGAATGTTGATTTTTGTGTATTTATTCCTCTGTCATGAGGGAGTTAGCTCTCCAACGAGTGTATTCCCACTAATGGTGTTCTTTTAGAGAAATAAGTGTGTGAACTACCTTTATAGGTTATATTTCATGAAAAGGCTTCCCTGTTTTGCAGGTAGCTTTCAGTATGTATTTCGCTGCTGCATTATAATGATGGGTGACAGGATGGTGCTGATGGGATAGCCCCACCTTCTGGTTAATGCTTCAGTGAAATCATACTTGTGACTTAAGAGTTTTTCTGGAAATTATACTTCATGATGTGCATTGTGAGTGCAAGTGCAAGTCTGTATTGGAATATCTTTATTTTTGGGGCTGGGGAGTGGCAAGTTAATCTCCTTTTCTGGAGACCGTCCTATTTAATGTTAAGATAATTTTATCACATGAATAAATTTTTATTGTTAGTTTCTGATGTCTCAGTTCACTACTGTGGTTTTTTTTTTTTAATGCCAGAATAAATTAAAGGAAGTTCTTTTTTTTTTGAAAGCTTCCTAAAAATAAATTTCTCCTTTTATTTTTTTCAAAAAGGGAGGAAAGGATGCCAAACCAAGGAGTAGTTTTAGTGTGTGAAGTGATACCTGATCTAGGTTTGTGAGAAGTGATACCTGATCTCAGGTTTTGCTTTCAGTTCAGGTTTTGGAGACGGCCGTGCTCATACTTGAGTTTTCATATTTAAGAAATTCACAAATTGTCTTCCAAATGGAAGCTTTCAAACTTGAAAAATATTCAGTTGTCTTGGTAGTAGATGGTAACACACAATCAGCTGATTTATATTAGTTAGCTTACTGCTGCGGAGAGCAAATTCCCTGAAATTATGCGTGAGGAGCTACAGTTACAGAGGAAAAACTCGGGAGAAGGCTTTCTGAAATCCTCTTGGCTTACAGAAGGAGCTTGCTATTTCACCTCATGTTTAGGTTTTACTCTAGGGAAGACATTCAGCTTGTCACTCAACAACTTGTCAGCAATGTATCTTATCATTAGAGACTTCGCAGTCTTTAAAATTCATGGCGGTACTCTGCTGGACATATCTGGGAACCACCTGTTTTTTGGCTCTCGATATGTTAGTTGAAACTTCTCCTTGAATTCCAGTATCTGCGAGGTGCTGGCTTTTGGGAGATTGCTCCTGTGATATGAATTGCTAATGTCCGAAAACTGAATGCTTAAACCCCTAAACAACTTACAGGGGAAGTCAGGTTTCTTGGAGTGAGAGTGCTGAACAAGGCAGCTGCATGGAATAGTGCTTAGGAGGGATTTGTAATGGCAGTGTATATCTGGATATGTTTTCAAGCCCTTCCACTATCCACAGCTTAACTGTCCAATATCCTGTGCTAAGCATCAAGGAGATTATGAACTGTTCAGTGTGTGTCCTGGATACATGGATGATTCAGTGTGGTTTACATTTGGAAATACAGTTTTGTCACAGTTAAACATAGAAAGACTGGAAGTAGCCGGGGAGGAGGGGAGCACCCAAACATTCTTCCTTTCTTTTGTAACAGCTGGAGAGATGAAACTGTCATCCTAAAAGCTTAATAGATTAAAAGGCACATATGAATTTTCATTACTTCTCTAAAAAACCTTACGATTTATGAGAAGCAGGATGTCCAGGGTTTTGCATACTGGAGGTAGGTAATACTGTTTTAATTGCGTCAAATATAATTCATAAGCTAAGTGGTACAAATCAAGGTTTTGAAAGTGAGAATGTCACTGAGAGTTTTATGGATTGTGAGATGATTGTGTTTCTGTGTACGAATGAGGTTGAAGGGCTGGAAGTATATTTAGGTAGATAAATATGCAACATGGAGCCACAGATTTTTTTTTTGTTTGTTTTTTTATTCTGGATTAAAACCAGGCTTGAGGGTTTGCTTTAACTGAGCGGTTGAATTAGCAAATCGAGATGTTTGGGTTGATTTCTTTACAGATTGACCTTAGCCATCGAGACAGTGTAAGCCAAAGGAGCAGTCACTGGCTTAGGTGCTGGAAAGCACCTCCGACATTTAGCACTGTATCAGTGAAGCATTTCCAAGAGCTGGGGAAAGTTACTGGGCTTCCAGTTCTTGTTCAGTTTTTGGTGTAGGGAAATGCTTACGTTTTGCTATGATTGTCCTTTCCCTCCTGGCTATTTTTATTGCTCTCCTCTCCCTCCCTATGCCATTCACCTTCTACCTGATGAAAGGGTTATGCTAGCTGGGCAAGAAGTTGCTGACTTTTGCAATGTTTCTGTCAACTTAAATCATACAAGCTTTGAACATGATACTCTGTGAGCCTGGTGATGGCAAGTTTGTCATGTCCTGAAGAGTAACCTTATGCTTGCTGTGATGCTAACTTTCTAAGAGCTTCTTTCCAGGCAAGAAATGAAGTACAGTTTTGTTATTTTGCTCTTTTCCCAATAAATGCTTTTTTGTTTGTTTGTTTTGTTTTGTTTTTCGTTAGGGACTCACTATTGGATATTTACAGCTTTTTTTGGCTACATGTATCAGACTGTTTTTACAGTTAAGTGGACTGATGGTAATCAGCTGTGTGACATAGTTGACAAGCTGCTGTACAGGGCTTCGGTGCTTCAGTCTCCTGTGAAGCTTTATGTATGTCATTTTGAACGTTTACCTAGTCAAGTCAAAAAGTCAGCACTTTCCTATAATGCAGCAATGGGTAAACTAATCAGCTGACTTTTGTTTCCTATTATAAATATTTATAGCAAAGGGTACAAGGAAAAGGCAGTAGCTGATTTTCAGAAGTATTTTTTCTTTGACTAGTAAAGGTTGTTAGGCTTTTCATTTTATTTCGAATTGTAAAATCTTTTCCACCAAAAACTTAAGATTTTTTTGCTACTCTAGAGGAATTGGTTAGCTTTAGTCATTAGATAAAGTTTTTTCCCTGCAATTTCCACATGAAGTCTTACAATTACATCTGGAGGAAAAGTATCTCTAGTTTTTCTATTATCTTGACCAAACTTTTTTCATGGAAGAAATATTTTTAATATATCCTTAGGTACATTATCATTTTTTGATGACACTGAAAGCTTTTTGGGCTGCTGCATATTAAAGTATTAGAAAGAGATAACTATTGTGTTGTGGGACAGAGTTAGTTTACATCATGTGGTATGGAATACCCCTTTGGCCAGTTTGGGTCAGCTGTCCTGGCTATGCTCCCTCCCGGCTTCTTGTGCACCTGGCAGAGCATGGGAAACTGAAAAGTCCTTGACTATGTAAACCCTACTTAGCAGCAACTAAAACATCAGGGTGTTATCAGCATTATTCTCATGCTAAATCCAAAACACAGCACTATACCAACTACTAGGAAGAAAATTAACTTTATCCCAACTGAAACCAGAACAAGTGTGTACTCAAAGCCATTCTGTTCTCATTTACAATTTAATTTAATTTAAGAAAAAGCTGGTCCTGAAAATTGTCTCTCCCTGGGCTATTTACTAGGACTTTAATTCCTATGAGACTTCCACAAAGTAAGATTGGGGATGGGGTGGGAAGTCTATGTTTTTGTTTCCCAATGTTTGTAGAAGAAGGTTCAGGAACTGGACTAGGAATAGGCAACTTCAGAAAACAGATTTTCACTGTCACATTAGTTATAACTCTTTATGTATATGGGTTCTGTTTACTAGATTGTGGTTAAGTACAATGTAGGATTTACCAAATTGAAGCTTAATTGTGGAGCTTGAAGGATCTCCCCATTGATTTTTTTCAATTGCTAGAGTTAAAGGTTTTGGTTATCTATAATCCAACTTTAATGTATTGTACTGTGGATTGAGCTTTCAGGATACAAAGCAGTTTGTACAACTAACTGTACAAAATAGTCTGGGAGAGTTTTAATCTAACATTAGGTCTCATGTTTTTATTAAGGAAATTGTTCACATCCAGTAATTTTGCTAGTTTATATGGCCTTAAAATAGAAGTGTTTTCTGATAAGAAAACCCATTTTTTCAAAAAAATACTTGTGGAAGTTGTCACATGGGGTACTGAATTAGGAAACAATATGCCATGTGCAAATGAGTAAATGATTAAATGGTCAGAGGGGTTAGTTAAGGTATAATTTCTAAGCCCTTTGCAAAGGGACAGTCCTCCCTATGGTACAAGAGGATGAGATGGTGGAGGCAGCACCACTATATTAATAGCAGTGGCCAGTTCTTACTGCTGTTGAAGGGAGAGCACTGTGCTGTCCTTGGTGAATGTTTCTTTTGTAATCTCAAGTAACATACTGCAGTTTTCCATATTGTGCAGGAATATTTGCGGGGTTTTGCCATATTTAGGATGCTGGTTGTCATGGTGTTGACCTGCTCTCCACAAGCATTCTAGGTAGTTTGCTTTTTGGTACTGAGACAGTGACTTGCTGTTATATGTTGCTGCTCATCCTAAATTTTGAACACAAGGCCTATTCCTTCAAGTGTAAATTTACTTAGGTAAATAGTCTGTTCCTGCAAACAATTTACTTCTATCTTTAAAAAAGTAAACCAGAAGTGGTATTTTGGAATTGGGATTGCCTAGACCACAAAGAATGTGGTAGTCTTTTTATATGGTTGTGTTTAAACAGACTTCTTCAGTGTCTTGAAAAAGAATATTTTGACCTATGAACAGCTTCTGAGACTGCTGGGTATGTGAAATGACATACTATCAAAGACCAGTTTGCTTCTGGTTTAATCTGCACTGGGACTGGGGGGACCCACATATACTTCTGTGAGAGGTAGAAGTGTCTTTTGGAAGCGTACCCCAGAGTGCAATCACCTGATCTAGTGAAGGGTTTTGATTTAGCTTTTTTTTGTGCCTAGCATTTATGAAATTTGAAATCATTACACGTTTTCTTAGTTCATACCTAGGGGTTATCTATTTAATTTTTTAATTCATTGCTTTTTGACAAAATTCTGTCCTCTGAACTTTTGTATTCCTTCCTTTTTGGCATACTAGGGTTTTTTTTGTACTGTACCTTTTACAAAGATTTTGCTCAGCTACTTGCTTCCACTACCTGATAAATAAGTACACAGCAAAGAAATTAGTTGTTTGTTGTGCACTTGTTCATGATTACTTTTTTCAACCTTTCATATCAATAACTCCATGATGAGGATAAGTGAAGTCCGAGTCTGGCTTTGAAAATACTTTGGGATGTGCCTAGCTTTGAATACAAAGGAAAACATGGAAATATAGATAGATGAACAATATTACAGAATTTGCAGACTTATTATGCTAGATATACACAATAAAACTGAAGCTTTGTTTTGTCTCTTGATGAATATGATTTGATATGTGGGTTTTGCAGCTCATTTATTTATGAAATAAAATATCTTCTTTTAATATATAGGGGACAGACTTGAAAAGTAGGTCTTTCTTTATATAGAAAGTATATTAGTTAAGAAAATGAGTTTCTGGAAAATAAACCCACAGAAAATAGAATATACTGCAAGTAGAACAGATTTAGTAGTATCAATAAACTGTGCATATCCATACTTGTTTTTAATTTTTCTAGTTTAATTTGATGAAAAGAACTGTCTTCTTTGGAGTGTAGTTACAAAGTACTTTTCAGGAAAGTCCTGGTATTAACCAGGGTAAATTGCAGAGGTCTCTGGCTTTTTAAGGAGTTTATTTTCTCTCTCTTTTT
>VZTQ01011260.1:1125-24476 GCA_013400755.1 Pelecanoides urinatrix
TAAGCCCGTCTCCTCAGAAGGTTAATATCCTGTAACGAGATCTCTGAAAACCAATAGTGGATACCTGTTTTAAAGCTAAATTTTAAAAACAGTTAAATATTTTTACCAGGAAAACAGAGACTGAAACCAAGTCACCGATTTTATTGTGTGCTGTGATATCATCAGGCACTGCTTCTGTGGAAGATACTAATACTTCCATGGAAACTTAAGATGCACAGTTCTCTTAAAAATACACTGCTGAATTTTGTTACTTCAGCAAGGAATGTTTTTAATTATGACAGTTGTCAAAGATTGTTTCCTAGCAATCCAGAGTTTTTCAAAACTAAATACAAATTAAATGCAGTTCTTAATCCTGATAATATTTATTTATAAATTTATTGACAATCATAGGCTGCTTTGAAGTAGTGAAAAACCATCTTGTGGCACTTACCATTAAATTTGTGCTTTGCACCAAAACCCTGATTTCTGAAGTTGTCATTAATTGTACACTAATATACTGTGATGTTTGAGAGAGTTCTTAAAGTTTATCTGAATAAATTATTCAGGTTTTACAGGTGGGAGAGTGTGTGTGGTGTTTTTCTTCTCCCCCACACCTTTGAACGAGCAGGAATGACAGGGTTTGAGTTCTTAAATGACAGCGGAAGAAGAGAACCCAGCCACAACCTAACCTAACAATGTTGTTGTATATCATATGGTTTATGAATTTAAGGTTTTCGGTTTATCTTGTGATTATGGAGTGACTTACTGAGGCATTTTACAAAGAAAAGAGGCTTGTTGCTTAGTCGCAAGTGATCTGACTCGCGTAATGTGAATTTATGATTAGTTTATTTACTAAGCCCTTATCACTTCCATTTTTTTAAAGGAGACTTACTTGCTTCTTGTGGAATTCATCACAATGATCTATTCACTTCCATTTTAATTGGAACCAGATACAACTACAGTGATACATAGAATCTTTGTGTGAAATGGGTAACAGGCACCATACTAGGATATAAATACCTCACACAGGAGTGAGGTAGCCCAATAATACCTCTCAGCTCTATTTCAGGTTCCAGGAATCTTGTTTATTTTTAATAAGCTTCCAAGATGTCAATATTGCATATCTGTGTGGGTTCTAACATGGCTTCGCTGACTGAGTAAAACAGAAAACTAGGGCCTGCATCCAGTCTCTTTTCCTCACACAGCATGTCAGTGTGATAAGTGCTCCTTTCTTTGAAACTATTGCCTCTGGCTGCCATGGGCAGGGCAGCCAGCAGCAAATACGTTGTCAACTACCCTCCTTCAATGGCACTGATACTCCCTGCGTTGTAGCTAGAAGGCAGCAGGCAAATGATGGGAGATAGAATGAAATGAGTGCAGTTCTTGCTATTGGTTGCGGTCTAGTGGCTTCACTACAAAACAAACGTCTTGGTCTGTAGGGGATGTGCTGTTCTAGGCCGCTTGTGTTGTTTACTTCGCTAAGGACAAGGCATATTCTATGTCTCGTTTCCTATCCCTCTGCAGCCTGCCTACATTGACTGTTTTTTCCATAAGAAGCATAGAAGAGAGGTATGCAAGGGAGAGAGGTAGTTGCAGCTGTAAAGAGAAAACAAAATAGAACATTACTTCAAGCGAAGTTACTGATTTTTAAGCAGAAATAATTAAACAGGGCAAGAATGACATTTTGCAACCATTAAGATACACATCCCATGGCACACTGGAAATGGGGAGAATTCATCTCTCATAGGCCCATTGCTTTAGGCTACAGGAGTAGTGTATTAGAGATTTTAACTTTCAGATTGATTTCACAGAACTGAGGCCTCGCAGGTCTTCACTCTTTTGGTAATGATGTAAAATAGTATTGCCTGTTAGCATGCAAAATATGTACTAAAAGACTTAGTTATGTCAACAGTAGATGGCGGTCTTTTGTATGATGTTTGAGGAAACCACAAGTGGAGAAACTATTTTCTTGTGACTATTGCTTCAGTATTGTTCTGCTGTCATGTGTTTTAAGTTTTTATTTTCAACAAGAATTAACACATTAATAGAAAGATAGTGCAGAAATGTCACCTTACAGGATCAGGCTTGGGATTGGACAGGCGTTTGTGTGCTTCATCTTACCTACATCTTGAATACTTGTAATAAAAATACAGAATGAGCCACCTGAATAACATCTACAACTGCTGAAAATAAAGGACATGATAAAAAAAAGTTTGTAGAATTTAATGGCCTTCAGAACCTTCCTTACACTTCTGTGCAGTATGTTAATGCATAGATCATAAACATTCCATGTTCCTGCTGTCCTTGTGCATTCCTGGGCAGCAGAGACAGTTTTGCAGTGCTGAGATGAGGGACAGGCAAAAGACTAATAATGTGAGAGACTGACAGGCCTATTTGTTGCTCTTGTTTCAATGTAATCTTACATAGGAATCCAGGGGGTATCCATATGAGGATAAATAGGAATCCACATAAGGAATTGAGCCTAAAAGTATCTCAGAGTTGGTCACTGTCTGGGCCCAGCAGGTGTTTCCTTCTGCAAATCTAATTTTTCAACCTTGAAAGACTCTTGCAAACCTGCTTAATGAGCAGCTGGTAATTAAAGGCTTCTCTGTGCTAGTTGGTGATAGTGGCTGTTCTTCCCCTTATTCCATGTTTATCTCTTGCTTCATGTTCTGGTATCCAGTCATCTCCCCAGCTTCCGTTTCCACTTTCATCTCTGGATGTGAATCTGTTCTTGATACTGCTGGCTTTGTGCTCACATATATCTCTATTTTCCTTAATTAATATCAATAATAAATAATATTTAAAAGACAGGAAGTAATGTTGCATTCCCTCTGCAGAGTTTGAAGTGTTCACTGAAACTGTTTAAAACATTACAGGGGCTTTCACTTAATGACTTGGGAGGGGAAAAGGTTGATTTGTTACAACAGAAACTGTAATTTAATAGGCTCACAATAGCACAATTCAATCACATTAAACTTTTTCAGGTTTACTGGAACTGCAGAATTTTAGAGCAGACATATGTGCCTTTCTTCCAGAGTATGCATCATCAGTCTTAAAAGATAAGCCTTAAAGGTAATAGTTCTTTAAACTGTACTTCATCTATGTCTTATATCAAAAAAATCTGTAGAGATCTTTTGCAGACAGGCAGGAAGTTCTGTTGAATAGAGCTCACTGCTTGTTCAGATCTGCTACAGTTCAGCAGCTATAGCCAAGAGGTCAGTATGGTCTAACCACTGCATGTTGCTGTCCAGAGGTGCCTTCGTGACCTGTATGGATGCACTAGCAGTGCTGCTTAGCAGGACCTGGTATTTTAAAGGCGAGTTTCAGGTCTACTTGAGGTAGTCACACGCTTACACAGAGTTTGAGAGAACAGACGTCACCTCAATGATTACATGTAAGAAAATTCTGAGCACTTCAGCTTTTGACATCTACTGGAGATGTGTGTTAAAGTCTTCTGCCCTGATGTTCTCCTTCATGAAGTCTTGACTTTGTGTACACTGTAGCTTTAATGAAAGCATTAAATGCAGCCAGGGAATATTTCCTGTTTAAGTATTAAGTTTTGTTTTTGTTCTAACCACCTTTCCCTCTCCTTTATTTAACAGTTTCAAAATACAAGGTTTCTTCAGGTTTTTTTCTGCAAGCAGTAGCTCAGAATAGGGATCAAGCATGGTATTAGTACATTTGCTATAGCCTGATGTTCGTAAAACACGGGTGATAGATTTAATCTATTAATTGATTTTGTTTGTGTGGGTAGGATTTCTGTTGAAGTCTTTATGGTCTTAAAGTGAAAAATTTAACAGGGCCAAATTAATCCCCTCCTCTGTTCCTCTGCACTTTGGTAAAGGAAGCATTTAGTTTCCATTTTTGCTGGGAGTGTTGTTGTACACCACAAAGTGATTCCACACAGAGGTGATCTGGAAACAGCATTAAAAGTTTAATCTGGAAAAGTGGCTTGTACCTTCCCCAAGGTGCCGAATTCTCAGGCAGTTTTTCAGGTAATAGGTCAACAAACCTGTGGCAACTTCCGTGACAACTATATCTAGTATTAGCATTTATTCTTTTTCTTAGAGGTCATGCCAGCTGAAGGAGCTGAACTAGTCTGAATGCTGCATAGCATCATCAGTCCTGTTTGTATCGTACTGGACCTGTAAATAAAGTAATTTAGCTTCAAGTACTGGCAGTTCTTTACACTTCCTTTACAAAAGGGAAAAAAATATTGACAATTTAAAACTAAAAATAAAGGCTGCCCAACTTACAGGAAGAGCTGAGTCCTAGTACTTCCTTGCCTTAGGTAACTCTTTCCAAACTAATTGCAACAATGTAATCCTAAACTCTGGACTTCTGTGGGCTGTCAAAGCTTTGATCTTTAGCTTCATGCGAAATTAATTACTAAACACAAAGCACAAATTTCAACATGAATTCAGTAGTAAGGCTGCTATTTTACAGCTACAAAGGTTTGATGTTTTGATAGCTCTAGTAGAAATCCAGTCATCTTTGAGGGTGAAATATATGTTGCTTGTATGGGGTAAATATGTGGTGTAGATCTCTAATTCTGTTGAAAGACTTCACTAGTGAAGCTTTTATGATAGCTTTGTTCATTTTTTTAAAAGTTTAGCTTTCCTGTGACTTTTTTTCTGCCAGCAGGAATAAATCTGAGGAGAGGAAAAGAGAGGAAGGGCACATCTTTATACTTTGATAAATAGCAATACATTTAAATAATTGCTTTTTTTATAAGCAAATGTTTCCATTTAGTTAGCACTTCAATAATCAGACAGAGGAGTAAAAGCATCTACTTTTCAAATTATGCTTTTCTTTTTCTCGCAGTGTATGGTTCACCTTTCCATCTCATCTACCTGAAAGGCTATGGCTTGAGTCCAGGATCAGTCAGGATTAAATAAACAGCCGGTGAAACTATGGTCTGTAGAAGCTGGGAGGGAGGATGGCATTCTCTGCGTTAGGCCATGAGAATGGGAACAGTTCTACTGTTTCACCTGCTGCTGTGGTAGTAGCAGCCCTGTTCTCTGAGGTGCGAAGGTTGATTCAGCTGCCCCCGAACTGCCCTTTCCACCTGAAAGACATCTCTGTAGCTGAGCATGGGAATTTTGTCATTCTGCTCTCTCCGCAGTAGAACTGTGGTAGTGAAAAGAAGAAGGCGGTGACCCATATGATACTTTGCACTTCTTCCAGTCAGTCTTTAAAGGAAAAAATGAAAAGGTCATTGCAATGCTTCCTTCCCTTTCTTAGTGTGTATTTAAGATAAAAATCTTTGGTCCATTGCTCTCCACCTGCAGATGAGCCAGCACTGGTGTTTCTGTGTAGATCTTTATCAGTCCATTCACACATTTTCTGTTTGGGAGGGCTGCTATCCTCTGCTTCAGATCTCCTTCTGACACTTGCAGAGGTACAGCCTGAAGCCAGTTTCTTGGAGGATTTTTGAAGACTCAGCACAAACTTTGCCCATGAAAAACAAGTGCTTTTAAGGAGGAACAAACCTGCACTTTTCAGAGTTAGCTGTGTCTATCTACGTCACAACACAAAGAGTATGGCTTTCAGGCTGTAATTCCTTTGGATGTGATTTCAAAGGCTACATATATAGTAAACTTTCTGTAGCAGTTTGGCCAACATGTTATACTGGATCAGCGGGGAAGAGATCTCCTATATAATAACATAGTACTGAGAAAGAACAAAGCAGGAATTCTTACCTAGCTGGAAATAGTCCCTGAAGAAATTTCCCTTTAATGTTAAGAACATGCCAGATTTTTTTGTTCACTAGTATTTAGTTTTGCATGTGGTTTCCTCAGTAAATTTCCTCTGAACATGCTTTGTGGAAATACAAGCAGACAAGTGGCCTCACTGGACCATGCAGTGTTGTCCAATAGTAGCTGAGGTGAGGCTGGCTCCTGTCAAACCGATAAATGAAATGCAAAATGAATGAGCATATGAATGAGGATGAAAGCGTTACAATTCATGGAAGGAAGAGCAAATGGAATAAAGGAATATTAAGAACGGCTTTTGCACTAGTGAAACAAAAATATCAATGTACTAAATGGTTCTTTAAACAATTTTCCACTATAAATAGATGTCAGACCTTCATGGTTTGTTTATAGTCTGCAGTGCAGACTGGAGGTGAAAGGAAGACTGATTATATGTGGACTGAAGAGGAACAGAAGATTGAATAAAAAAAGAATAAAGGCAAAGAATTTATTTATTTTGCACTTGATTATGCTTCAGTGCAGTCATAATTAGGACTGCAGCATGTGCAGGAAGTAACTTCTTTGAACAGAAAGATTTAGGGTCAATTACCTGTTTTGCAGCCATTTCTCTGTGTAATTTTGCCTAAGTATTTGCTTTACTTCAGTTGTATTCAGTGGGACTTAGATAAATGAATACTTGGCTGCAATGACTTGCAGAGACTTCCGTCTGTATTTTTATTCCTTATGGAGAATGAAGGAAGATAATTTCCCCTATAAGGGAACTGTAAAACTCTTAAATGTTATAATAAGGAGGATCATGTAAGAACTTCAAATGTACCCGTACTACTTTCTGGTAACATTGTAGGTGTGCACACATTAGGTACTAAGCTCACAGCTTCTCACAATTTCATCAAAATATGGAATTAAATAGATTATAAGCATGTTAGGTACAAGAAAATGAAACATGGCAACTTAATGTTGGACTAACAATACGTTTTAAAAAATAAAATAATAAAGGATTCTAGAAATTACTATGTTCATTTTGCAATGCCTCTAATATGTGTTCAGGGAAGAAGCCGTGGAGAGGGGTCTCAGGCGAGCAGAACTGTGGCAGGTATGCTCCTCACTACTGCTTTACTTCAGCTACAGTGTGAAAGGCAGAATTTAGGGGATTTATGACTCCAAGGACAAAAGACCTGGGACAGAGTTGTAAAGGGTGCGTTACCCACGTTTGTCAGATGGGAAATGTATGTTAACAATGCACCAGTTATGTCAAATGATGAATCACACTTTACAGCATGCTGTTTGACATACTTCCCACTCCCCTACAACAGATCTGTAGTTTGAAATTCTGCTTTAAGATGCAGGTTAGGATTTCTTTCACTATTTTTTTAACCATGCTTCAATGAATGTTTGAAAGTACAAACACTTAAAATGGAGAAAAAGCATGCAAATGCTGGCACATGCATTCCATCATCATTTCAGGGCAGAAGACCCCAAATACGCAAGAGAAAAGAAGTGCAAAAAAAACCCCTAAAACTGGGGAACAAAGTACATTACATTGTTTCTGTGATCAAGACATCCAGTAAAGCTTGCTGCAGATTTCATCACCTTGTTCTTGTACAGTTCCATTTATTTAAAACTTAATTTTCTAGCAGATGAAGTAGTTACCCAAGTAATTTATTCAAATACACAGTAACTCAAACCAGAGAAGTTAAGTCAGGTGATCTCTCAGGGATTTCTCCTAAGTGCCATTTCCTCTACTCCATGTCAAAGAAAGAAAATAAATAGGGAAAGCTGAAATTGTAAAGAAACAAAAAAGCACAAAAGCATCTGAACTGAACTGCCTGTAATATCTGACACACTTTTGAAACTAAAATCCCATTGAGTCCTAGAAAAACAACCTCTGTGGAAGTAATGGGACTCCGTAAATTTTAGCAAGAAGAAAAGAAATATTAAGAATTTTGTTATTTTATGAATTATTTAGAGGACTGTTTCATTATTTGGAAATCACTAAGGGTTACTAAACAAAGGTACAAAAAGCTACCATAGTATTTATTAAAATATATCAAGAAAGAATGTTTTATATCCATTCCAATGTGGTTAGGAATAAACTAGGATTAGCTAAACAGTAATCTCCAAGGAAGTATCCATATACTTAAGGAAATGAAAAGGAATGAGCTGTAGTTCTGGCTGGTGTAAAATAGCATACTTTCACAACATGACTACCCTTCAAATGTGTGCACTCAGAAGGTAAGGTAAGGCTGGGATGCCTATAACTAGGGGTAAGAGGAAGCGGGGAAAATATAGGCTGAACGTCAAGAAAAGGATGAAGTGCAGCTCGCACTGATGTCAGTTAGACTCTGCTCGGTATCTTCTCTTAGCGAAGTACTGCCTCCAGAGAAGTAGACACCCTTTCTGTTAGGATGTTTGAAGTCTCACCTCCCACAATATTAAAGCATCTGCAGTAGATGCATTAGAATGAGTAGGAATGAGGACTCAGCTGGGTGCTGGGAAAATAATGAGTTGTACCAGCTATATTATAAGTATGTTAAAGTAATTTAGAAGCAATGTGCTCAACCACACTGAAGGCAGCAGAAGCTGAAAGGGAAGGAGATTCTTATGCCTCCACCATTGCTTACCAGAAAATTAGGAGACAAGGAGAGAGAGAGAGTACAAAAAAAGACGTGCTGCACTTGGTTCGGTGGGAGTACACCCCTCTGTAATACCCCTCTGCAGCTCATGGTCTCTACAGCAAGAAGTCTTCCTGCCAGGTGACTTAAGATGAAAATTGTGTGAGCTGCTAGTCTTTTTTTTGTCTTAATAGTTTATGTATGAACATTGCACATTTGACTTCTCCTACCTGTGTCCTTCAGGAACTCTGTGCAGAGCCAATTTCACAGATGTTGTCAAGTACTAACTGTTAACGCTGTATTAGCATGGGTTATTTAATCCTTACCCAGCTGATGGATTCTGAATATTCTATCCCTGAAAAAAATCAGCTAGAAATCATTTGCCGGGACTCTGCTGGTATTTCCACCAAGTTAAATGTGAGGGAACTCAATCCCACTTGGATCGGTGGAAGCACTCTGCTTGTTTTGGGTTCATTTAACAGCTATTCCAGGGTTGTGAGAGGGTTTCTTGTAAGCCTGAAGTTCTGATTCTGCTGGCCCACAGCAAACTCTGACTTGGGTACAATAATCAGAACAGTCTTAGCCTAGGTACAGAAAAATGTCTTTTTCTCTGTCTTTTCTTTCTGTTGGCCACCATCTGTCTTCTTCCCTCAAGACTTTTGTCATTCTCTTGCTGTCTGAGAACTAAAATGCTCCTTTTTTGTCAATATACGGGGACTGATGCTAACTGTGTGCCAAATATGTCAGATTATTCTTTTTGAGATATTGATGTTTTTTTCTGCCCCTGCTGACCCGGAGAAGAGTTAACACCAGCCTGTTCTGTGCCAGACAGCTGTATATGCAACATGTAAATCATTGTGGATATCCTGAGTCCATTAAAACCAGACAGGCCAGTGATTCTTGTTGCCTGATCTTTAACCATCAATCTCACAACAAGGAAGTAGAAAGGCGCTGTATGGAAATACAGGTTTAAAACCCCTGGGTGTGTAGCCCTCACCCACACCATTGCTGCTGCAGCAGTGAGAGAGGACTTTCAGTAAGGAGTGTCTTACCTCCTTAAAGCATGACTTTATATGAAAATTCTAGCTATAGCATAGAATTTGATCTAGTCAGCATTTGAGCAAATACAGGTTCCTGCTTACATAAACAGCCCAACTAAGTGCAGTGCTTAAATGCTTGCAGAACTGGCAGCATGTTTTGTAATGACAGTTTGCCAAGGAAATAAGGAACTTGGGAGTAAATCTTTCCTTCCTTGTGCACAGAAGCAATCTCATTGAATTCACCTCTGTGCGTAAAGCAACAGGATGTGGCATAATCTTCAAAGTGTGCCAGGCTCTTGTTTGCACTGGGTGCCTTTGGGTAAGTAGTAACCTAAAAGCAATACAGAAATCAATAGAAAGAATGTGTAACCACTCATTTAATTTCTGAAGCCATTTAAAATTTTTACCCTGGAGAATATCTGTATAAATCGTCACCATGGTGATTGATTTCTTTCCAAAGAAAGTAGCTTTGTGGCTCATATCTTGCGTGTTCTATCTCTATTGACAATGTGGCTGTTATCTAAGAAGTGTATCTAGTACAGTTAAAAAAAAAAAAATAGGATGGTGACAGTTCAAACAGATATGGTCCCAGAACCAGCTGCAGAGAGCACCAGCAAAGCCTTCTTCAGACCTTCTACCCTGCACTTGCACATGGAGCAACAAAATTGTCAAAGAAACTCAACAAAGGTTCACACTACTGAATGCTTGCACAGCTGTGCAGCTGTGAACATGTGGCTTCAAAAAGCCAAGTTACACGCTGCTTCAAGTGTTTTATCTTCCTTGGTTTGTAATGCTCATCTTCAGGCCTTTACATATGCTACATTTACACTTTAACAGATATTACATGGCTTAAGGAATAATTTGAACAATGTGTTTGATTTTTTGAACAGTAAGTTTGAAGTAATAAATTATTCTTGTTTTCCGTCCATCTGTGTACCTGAACATCCTCAGATAACCTTAGATGAACACAAACACATCAAACACAAATACCAACACACAGGTGTGACATGGCTTTTGTCTGTGCTCTAGGCTCATTTATTGTATGTAATAATGTGTCCTTGCAGGAAGAACAGGAAAAGTAGAGATGTGAATGGAGAACTGATCCTTGGCATTCTAATTAAAAACCTGATTCCATATTTTAGAATTGCTTTCTCACAGCTCCAAATGGCAGGCAGTATTCTGCCCAATTTCCAGCAGACTGTAAGGTGCCCAATCTCCTGTCCCATGGGTGAAACCAGGTGAGGATGGGTCCTGCAAGCAGGGCAGTCCCTGGGGCACTGCTCGGAGAAGTGAATGGCATGGGAGCGGGGAGGGCGAGTTGTGCCCACGCTCAGCCCACAGCTGCTATTACTGGCATTTAGGAGCGTGTTGTGCAGGAATTGACAGTGCTGCAGTTTTCAGTGTCCTAACCTCCTTGCACAGTCATCCTCAACTCCCACACTAGTCACAGTTTCAATATCCCAAATATTGCTGCTGCCTTGATAGCCTCTCCCATAATCTAACAGGCAGCACTAGATCCTCCCAACGTCATCTAGCACCTTGGTCATTAGAGCATGGTAGAGGCAAGAGGGCTGCAGGCTGGTCCCTAGCCCTGTTAAACAGGGGTGGCTAGCAATGACCAGCCCTCTGCATGGCAGTTCTCGGTGTCTGAGCACAAGCAGAGGGAGGGAGGTACTGGGGAAGGCATGGGAGATGATAGGGGGTTTGTGACAGACATCACCCCGAGATGAAGAGCTGGCTAAGGCAAAATTGCAGAGGATTTCTGAAAAGATCAAAATGCTCCCTTCGGACCCCTGGAAATCCACAGTGGTTTTGTAATTGCCTGCAGTGGCGTAAGAGCTTCCTGCTTGGATTTTCTTTGTCAGTTAAGCCAGGTGAGCGCAGCTACTTGAGGATCAATTAAGGAAAAGAGGATTACGTGATGATACTGACCACGGAAACTCTTCCTTGTTTCTTTTCTCCTTTAGCCAAGGAACTTGGCGCGATCCAACAGCCTCTGGGCCCATGCAGCCCCATCTCGTTGCACAGTCTGTCAGCAGCAGATACTGCCTGTAGGCAGACTGTTTGCAAACCACATGCAATTCAGGAAGGCCAGATTTGTCCCTGCTGTTGCATTAGGTGTTGGCAAGTATTGTTTTTAAGTTGCAAATGCTGTTTAACTATGCAGATTATTATGTTTGCATTTTGAAGCCAGCATACAGGCTGAAGACTAGGTGCAGTCATCTCCCTGAAGATTTCTTCATTATTCTTTCCTGATAGGAACAGTACTCCAGGCTAGAAACTATTTTAGGGAAGGAGACATTGCTCTTCTTTTTTCTTATTTTCACGATTTTTGTGCTGAAAGCAAACTGCCAAAGGGGTTAACTGTATTGTATTTGAATGTCAGTACCAATACATTAAGCAAAAGAGTGTGTCTCTTAGTCTTCATGCACATCACAGTTGCCAAACTAGTTAAATTGGGTACTTCAAAGGAGGATTTTTAAGCTAATCTCAGTTTGGTGGGCCAGGTGTTAAGGGTAGAGCTATATTTATTAAATGGACAAAGAAAGTAACAAGAAACTGTGTGTAAAGTCTCAAAAATGGTAATCTGTTGAATTTCATTACTCAGTGATATTTGACCGCTTCTTCATAGTCTCCAAAAAGATTAATTTAGTGGTTCAGATCAAACTTTGCTGTATAAATTAATAACTATTATGATTATTTATCATTTTTAACAGTAGTAAAAGCAAATGCCAGGGGGGGCAGGCCTTAAAACGCAAAGAAGGGATTATAAATTAGTTTAAAACATAATGCAACAAAGGGAGAAATGGAGCTGGGTCCAACAAAAACTTGACCTATCTGCTCAGACTAACACCAGAAAGTTTTATTTTAGGACATGTATGTATATTTTGTTAACAGAGGCACATAAACTGAGATCGAGGTATGAAATAGAAACGGGAACTAAGGAGAGATTTTCATGAAGAAAAAACCCAGAGACAGCCAGAAAGAGACCAAGGGCAGCTGCAGGAAGAGAAGATGGTGACGTGAGAGTAGCAGCCCAGCAGCGTAGAGCGTGAGATGCAGCAGAGGCTGAATTCCTGGAGGGGAGCTGGCTCGCCCTTGACTGGGAGGTCAGAACACCAGCCTTGAGCTAAACGTAATGAAAAGGGTCGACAAGGTCAGGTTTATAGCCAAGGAGAACTGTTTTAAGATCTGCTTTATAGATTAAATAGCAGTAGGGAGCCAAAAGAAAAGAAGTTTCAGTAATCATGGTAGTAGATTGTGGGAATTTATACTCACAGTTTGGTTACCAGAACAGCAGAAAGAGAGCAGGTCTTAAAATCTTTTAGAGAAAGAAGTATTTTGTGTGCTATTATTTCTTCGTGTTTTGCTTACAGCAATGGGTAAGTGTTTAGGATAAAATCTCTCTGGCCATGCTAGCGTAGAAATACTGCACTGGTTGTGACATAGGACTGTTTTGAATAGAAAACAGGAAATTAATCTCTGATTGAGATCTGTTTCTTATCACTCTTGTCCTACTTTGAAGTTCTTATATCCAATGTATTTTCCCTGCAAGCACAAAATTGTTTTCATAGTAATAACTCCCCTCCCTTCCTCCCTTCTTGAAATTAGCTGTTGATTCTTTTGCATATGCTGTCTGAAGAAAATGTCTGGAGCCGAGGCAGGAGCGAGGTGTCCACGTCAGGGTCCATCTGTCTGGCAGCATGGAGGCACTGAGGAGTGTAATGAAACCTGCCCACGCTGCCTGGTCCAGAACGAAGGAGAGGTCAGATGCCACAGAGCTGGCAGATGTCTGGCTAAGTGGGGGAATGAGTGTTGGCTATGTACCCATAGTGCATTAATGGCCCATGCTTTAATGGCAGCTGAGTAAAAAATAGACTCTATCAGCAGAAAGGACTAGAGCAGGTTATAGTTCCCAAAGGCAGAGGAAGGAGGATTGGTAGCCAGAGAGCCACAGTCAGGTTGTGCTGTCCGGATGACACCACAGCTGCATGCACCTCTCTTTTGTCTTCTGCATTTAGCTGCAGGAACAGGACTGCTATAAAACTTAGCAGTGACGGGAGTGCATTTGCATCCACAGCACACAAGCAGCAGGGCGATGAGTGTGCACTTAGCACAGTGGCTGTACAGAATAACAAGAGATTGCTCTGTTATTCACCAAAGTACCCTGCATAATGTCAGGGTAAAGGGGTGGGGTGGGAGTAGGTCCATGAAAGAAATGAGTATGAGTGATCAGCAGCTATGCACATAACCACAATACACAAGAGGACACTTCTTAAACTGGAACAGAATATGCAACACGAGTAGCCAAAGAAGCAGAATAGCACCTGCCTACAGCTGGCCGCAGGCAGACCTGTGAAAGCGGACTAGTAGAAAGAAAATGGTTATGGTGGCATTACAGAGTTTCCTCAGGAGGAAGTACCTCCTCCTTACTAGAGGAATTAAGGGCTTGGCCCTCAGGGGGACAGGGGTAAGGCTATCTGTTTAAAACACCTGTTTTTCAGTATGTACTCCAGGACCTGCTTGTGCACCTGGATGGCCTGCTCTGCACAGCTGATCTGGAGACGTATCGGCAGAGGCAGTTCTCATCTCTCATCTTTAAATGAATTTGCCCACAAAGAGGAGGCTGCATGACATGACGTGGGTTTTTCCACGAGTTTGGTGAGAAGAAAACACCTGCCTTTGCCTCTTTACCCGGCCTTCCCTTGACACGTCAGCCTGGTGAAAGGTCTGGAGGAAAAGCAAAGGTCTGGGACTTGGGGTAATGCTGTGGAGGTCAAGTCCTTTTTCACAGTATGTATCTGAGATGGATGTAACAATACTGTTGGGGGAGAAATGTCCAGCTCATACTTCTCATTCGGCTTCAGTGCTTGAGGTTATGTCGCTGTTATTTTTGTCCATTTTTGTACAAAGAACTGTACCTTGTCTTATTCCTCTTGTAATCCCAAGTTTTAGTACCCTCCTCCCTTATATGAGGAGACTGGTACCTATGTATGTGATTTGCCTGTGTGTATATGCACTTATAAACACATACATAAAAAGTCCTGATAACAGCAGTATTGTCATCTTGTCATATATTAGGCTTGATAAGGTTACTTTCAAGCGGTTTTTTACAGTGAAGCAGTAGTATTTTTAGGGCTTTATATCTGGAATAGCAAATCTGGGAGCTGAAGAATACATCTGTGGGGACCCAATACTGTTATAATTTTTCTGCTTCTCACAGCAGGAACTTTTGTTAGAAATCACTCATTAAAGTTGATTCAGTGAGATACAGTGCAATAGTACAGTTCTCTGGTGAATTACATATATCCTCACTGTCCTACAAAAGAAATATTTCACAGGGAAAATACTTTGTGAGCAACAACCCTTTGGGAGACATGCGCTATCTAGAATGAAGTTGCGGAGAATTTGCTGGTGCCTACAACAGGATAGAAATGATTATATGAAAAATTTCATGCTGGAAGTTTATAAATCACTTTAATAGTTGTTGGGTGTGCTGTTTGATGTTGTACACTTCTACAACATAGACATAAAGAAAAAACACAGCATGTTTGCATTTAGCTTGTCCTAGAAGAAGCTCTGAAAGTTATGGTTATGTTGTTAATAAAATGGCTAGATTATGGTACACACTGTTGTATGCTTCCATATTTATATATAGGTAATTCTTGAATGTCTTGAGCCATCAAGTGAGACTTAGAGGAGCTGTTCACAAAATAATAGCTCATGAAGCGCTGACACTGTGTAGCTGCACTTGTGAGTGTGCAGCACCGCTAAGGGTCTGAACTGTGTCTCTGTGCTTCTTGCTCCACAGCACAAGCTAGCCCTTACCTCAGCCGTGTAGCTGGGGCATAAGGACAGACCCAAAGGCTTCCTGCTGCTACATGCAGGTTTCTCATGTAATTGTAATGGTTGTGTTTGAAGCTGGCTTAACCAGATGCTGACACTTATCAGGCTGTATTTGACAAAAATACGTTTTGACAAACATGATGCTAACAGAAGGTACACAAGGGAACACTGAAGACATAAAAGCAGGTAGCTCTGGCAGAGCAAAGCATGTGTTCAAGACACTTTTTCAGCATTATATTGTTGTTGGGTTAAGCTGCTCCGAGGTGGAGTTGCCACTGAAAAGGGTGATTATGCCTTGCTCTCAGGTACCTATTCTTGCTACCTCTTTCCTATCAAAGCCATGAATTGTTTGGCAAGTCAGATCAGCTCGTTGATCTGGTTGAAAACTATGCCTTCAAGAAAGAAATATTGGCCTTCAGTAATATCAGAGGGCTGACATGTCTCATGGCTGAGGGATTGCTACAACCGGTGCAAACGCATGGCAAGCTTGAGCAGCTGGATGTCACGGGAGGAGCAGGACTACTTTTAACAGCAACATGGCCAAAGATGAAACCATACCCTCACTTAGGATCCGCCCTTGGTTCAGCTCAGTGCTGCCCCTGTCTCTCAGGGTGGGGATAACAGAGCTCCTGGCTAAAACAGCTCTTGATGTTTCTCAGGAGGAATCTCTCTTTTGGGATGCAAAAGTCTTAAGAAGCCGCAGGTACAAGTTATGCCTCTGTGTTTCCTAAGTGAATTGGATGTGACTCTTATTAACTGAATCCTTCTTTTTTTCTTTCAGCTACAGCTGGGGACATTTGCAGACTGGCTTCAAGTCCTCCTAAGATACGAGTAGTCTGTATGGAAATTTTAGCTAAACTGGTTCAGCTACAGAGAGAGTTAAATCCTCATTATTGAGGGAAAAAAAAATAAGGGAAAATAAATGAACATTAGATCTCCCCCCTCCCAGCAGCACTCACAGCCTACACCTCTGTAAAAATTTAAAATTATCTTAGCATCTATTTTTGTGGGGCTGGTGTCTTGCTCTGTGACCTGTGCCTGCCTGGTCCCAGAGAGTTATTACAGACATCTCTCACATAAAGATTTCTTTGCTGTCATGAAGTGAACACCATCGGACAAAAATAACTCTGCCTCTGCCTTGGTTACAGTACGAAGCAGTTTCTCTTTGTTCAGTATAGCCAAGCTTGTAGAAAACATTAAGTTTTATATTATTAGCTTTTCTTTGTGCCTGACACACGTTGGGAAAGAAGGGATTTCATGGCCTTCTAAAAGCTGTACTTGGAATAGTTGTCAGAAGTAAACTGATTCATAATCAATATTGCCAGGAAGGCATGCCTGACGCAAAGGAAGTATGTGGGCAGAGGAGTGAAAAAAGCCTATTAAAGGAACTAACAGCTGCCTCCATATATAGAAGCTGACGGTAATAAATACCAATAAAATAAAGTTTAAATAGATGATAAAAATGAAATATATGATTCTGGTGACTGATATGCAATTCTTTTTCTTTTCCTTACTTACCTCCCTTCCCTACTGTAAGGTACCTAAGTGAAATATAAATTGTATGATGGAAATGTTCCTGCTATTGTCACTTGAGAAAAGACTAGAGGCATCTCCACAGAAGGACAAAGCCATTGCACTGCTGAATGTTGTATCCCCTCTATTTTTTATGTCTAATTTAGTAGTGGAATGGAGTTTGTACCCTTGGCTTTCTCTTCAGCACTTGAGATGAGGTATGTGCTAAGGAGTGTGGCTCTGGGCCTCACAAAGGCCATCATTAGTATGTTCTCAGTATGGGACTCTGTAAGTGACAAACAGGAAAAAAGTACCAAGGCTAGTCTGTTCCTTTCAGGTAGGTGGCTTTATGTCTTTCACTGGACCTCTAAGGAACTACCTGCCTTTCCTGACCACTTTTCATAAAACAGCCCTGATGTGAATTAACGTTGTTTTATTATTTTAAAAAATTGGTGGAATTTAAAAGTATCCTTTATTCAACCAGCTGTTATCCCCTAGTGTTACAGCACAGTGGTATAATACAGCACATAAACAACTGAAACCCATTATCTGCTAGTGTCAGCAAGACTGGCAGTGCTTTAGCATAAGCATGGGAACTGAAACATCAGTTGGATGGCTCTTGGGAAAGAGGTTGGGGAGGGAAAGGGAAAAGAAAGAAAAAAGAAGAGTGAGTCAAGGAAGCCAGAGGGACAGGGGAGATATTGGCAGAGTGACAAGTACCTCTTCTCAGCATCATTTTTTAATCCATTTTTAATCCTATACTTTCCCCAAACCCTCCGTATGTTTATCAACTCCAGAAAACCTTGAAATCAAGAGGCAAATTGCATATATCCTAAAAATGATGTTCATTTTCAAGATGCACCAAAAAATGAGCCTAAGACAATTTTACTAGATAAATCCCTGGGGGAAAAAAAAAAATTGCTTATATTTTTACTTCGGGGTTGTCCTGGTTTCGGCTGGGNGACATGTGCTAATAAAATTATCTTTTAAATAACCTCCAGATCTACAAAACTAGGAAGCAAGTTCTGCAATAAAGTGACTGTAAGCCTCCACTAGTATCAACATGTGGAGCAGTCATGGCGAGCCAACTGCATAATCCCCCAGGTCAGACCAGTGCTGTGTCCATCCCTCGTACTGTGCCGAGTTCATCAAGGCCTGGGCAGTAACACCTGGCTCTTGCGAGATGTTCTGTCCCCACAAGTTGCAAAGGTACTTTGTAAAATGTTAATCAGTGAGCTTGGAAAATATTGCCATTCACATTTTACAGGTGGAGAAATGGATGCAGAGAGGTTAAGTGACCTTATCGAAGGTCTTAGAGGAAATAGGTGGCAGAGCTTAGTTCAAGAAGACTAAGTCTCATGACCTTGATCTAAGTGACACTTTCTTTGGAAGGTATCTTATTATTCACATCTGCTTTTTTGTGTAATAGAGTTACTTAACTCCAATTTCAGGAAAGGAGAACTGTAAGAAATGGTCAATTATGGGGAATAAGGCTAAATTCACTAATAAAATAGAGGAGGAGATTTACTGCTGCGAGGAGTACAATGTTGAGTAAGTTGGGAGCATGAACACTATTAGTTCTGACTTCTGCAAACAGACTTTGTTAAATTGGCAGTTGGCACAAGGAATCCTCTGCTGCATTTCCAGATATAGGCTTAGTTTCCCCAGGGCTGTCTTCCATGCATTCATGTTTTAAACCATATAAACTACGACTTCCTGAAAATAAAAATAGCTTTGTTAAACTTAGACTTTCAATAAACTACGTCAGATTACATGAGGCAGGAAAAGTATTTCTTTGCACAATAAAAGTTTCTGGCTAGTAACAAGAAATTTTAAGACTTAAAACATAGGCATTCTTGCTACCTTCTTGAACCTTCTCTCACGTTCACCAATTTAACTCTGAATGGCATGAATGCTACTTCTCTCCACACTTAACTTTCTTCTCACACTGAAGCTCTTAACAACAATAAAAACTTAAACCTTACTTCTGAATTCTTCTATCAGACAGAGAAGTGAAACAACTTAGAGCAGTATCAGCATTTCATATTTTCTTCTCCGTGCACAGCAGGACTTCAATCTACATGCAACTTTGTGAAGAGTGTCACTGAGGGCAATCGACAAGGGGATAAAGAATCTGTTTTTTTTACTTGCGAGGGAGACTGCTGTTCTAGATATATCCAAAGGTGACGTGTTTGGTGAAATTGCAGGTCTGGAGGCTGACTGCCCAGCTGTGTATGCAGGGTTTAACTGCTGGGCTACCTGCACTCTCTTCAGAACAGGCATTCGGTGAGGTCAAGCAGCACAAGGTAGAGCACTGTGACAGGCAGCATCAGATAGGAGTAGCTTTGCATTTTTAAACATGCTAAATGAATGAGACAACTTGTCTGTGTGAAGTTCGACATGGGCGTGTGAAGGGCTAAGGTCTTAATAATGTACTAGAGTTATTGCAATGATTTTTTCAGGGAAAAATTCAAAAGGAAAGCTAAATCCTACTGAAGTCTCCTGAGATCCAAACATAAGCAACGTGCTATATCATCTTCCTGAGTTTATTTGCAGGCCAGAATCACAGGGGAATGCTTGGAGCGTCTACCACACATGTGTCTGTCTACCACAACATGTGTTTCAAACGAGTTAGGGAACGTGGTTTTTATTCCCTTTTTGTGGTTAAAAAGGGACCTTTTGCATCGTCAAAGAACAGACGTTCATTCAGTCTAGCCCAGTCAAAAGCACAAGCCAAGGAGATTATTTCCTTGCTGGGAGAGGACACTGAAGAAGGGTCCCCTTCTTCCATGGGTACTTTCACTCATCCCCGTCAGTAGCTCTCTTCCTTTCACTTCTGCATTGCTGCAGGAGGTCTATAACTGTTCGTGATTGCAAACCCGCTTCACCGTTGACAGCAGAGTGAAGAGACAACTGGGAAAGCTGTGTAGGAAAAGCAACAGCTAAGAACAAGCTTTCTGCAGCACCTTACTGCCAGCCTGAGGAAAAATTATAGAGCTATGCACAACATTTTCTGCAATAGCTATTTTATCTGGGGTAATTGAAGCATGAAATGAGAGAAAGTAAGCTTGCAGAATTAGCAGCCTTGCAGTATTAGCATCTTGTGGCTATATAAAGATAGCAATCTCTAAAGTTACTTCAGTTGTTTCTCTCCAGATAGCACCATTGGCAATGACTCAAGAATACAAAACGAATTACAGCAGAACCACTGATACAAAAGGGATTAAAGAAAAACAATAGGGATGTTTTTAATGAACCACCTGCCCTGTTATAGACAGTTTTCAAAAGTTATTTTTATGATTAGTTTATATTTATACACTATTATTTGCATATCTGCTCTTGCTAGTATGCACCAGTGACTCAGTTTGTAAAGCATTGCTCCATTTTTTCTGCCCTCACAGGAGTTTACGGTTGTTGGAGCCTCATGGAACTGGTTCTCTCTCTCTCTGTCAACCATGGAGGTATGCACATGTATTTGATGTAAATATTCATTAATTCTCTGTAGAGATACAACAATCAAACAGTCCTTGAATGGCCAGGGTCCCACAGCCTAATTTTTGAACAAAATGGAAGTGAAACATTCTATGCCCAGCTGTTCAGTTTACATCTTTTGTTGTACATCAGTGAATTCAGATGGCCTAAGTTAATTTTTAGGGCACTTCTACATTTTGAGCTCTCTGTGTCACAATAGGTTTGTCTGAAATTTAAACAAGTATACATGAATTCAGTTTTCTTTTCTGTATTGCCAAATGAGGATCCAGCAGTTATATTTTTTCAAATGAGTAAAATAGAAAATAAATAAATATCCTATCCTCAGGGTGGGATTGTAAGATGTCCTGAGTATAGGTTGGAAAGCCAATGGTCCTGAGTTCTGAGCCAGATTAGAAGTCACTTTCAAACTTTGATGACAAAGTTACATATGTAAATGCATACTTAGGCATTATAATAGCATACACGGTATGTCAGGGCTGCTTAGAAGAGACAGAAAGCCTAACACACTCCAGCCACTTTTTGACCATGGGTTGCTACAGTCTGCTGTATGATGTGCTTACTCTAAATCTGAAATAGTACAGAAAGACAGTTTCTACATAAGCAAGTAACATGGTGCAGCAGCAGCAGTGTAGTAGAGCAAGGTACTCAGTGCAGAGGACCCAATGTCTACACTACCCACATTTTGAAGGTTTTGGGAGACAAATGCAAGTGTGAAATAATTGGATATTCCTGAATCCTCAGTACTTTAAAGGAAAAATGATTATAAGCAGAAGAGACAACTGGAATAAAAGAAACTGCTGGAAAATATGCCTGTGGCCAAATTTTATTTCTTTTTTTTTTCCTTTGGATTATCGTTCTGCATGAACTGAGCACAAGCAAAGGTATTTTTTTCAGTGTCAAATTGGGTTGAAACAGACTATTTTGATAAAAACCTGGGGAGAAAGATTTGTCTTTCAGTGGGTAGCCTGTCATGGCCAGAGTGGTACCGAGGCCACTCAACTAGTCATTTAACCATCCTCACCTCCTCCTTCATGATTGTTTCTTAATTTTATTTGCTCCATCTTGTTCTTCATCTTGACTGTGAGCTCCTCAAGGCAGGATCTATTTTTACATATGTGAGAACTTTCTTGCTTTGGTTTTAAACATGACATAGTGGGGATTTTGGATGCTGGCCCGAGGCAAACAGTAAACAACAAAACTAACTATATTTAATATCCTGAGCTTCCATTACATTTTCAGCCTGCCCCTGCTCGCTGTTTTCAAAGCAGTTGACCACCTTGGGAAATGAATGAATACATAGCCATTTCCTGCTTCTGTAGATTCAGTTTGTTGTGCTTGTAAAAATTGTATGATCTGCAGCGATCATATACGGGTGAACTCCAAATGGACAGAAAAGCCAGAGAAACTGGTATCTTATTCAGGCACATACGTATCAGTAGTTACAAAATTTGAACTGAAATTTGACAGTTGTGAGATTTTCTAACGTCAGTATGGGACAAATACGCTGTGTCTTCACTGTGGGGTAAGCGTCCTTTGTGGCACTTCCCATGTTCTAGTCCACCAACATGCTGAACACAGGACCTGCTGGAGCACATTGCAGGTCCCCAAGGGGCTGCTAATCCTGGTTAGCTCTGTATAACAAGCAAGGAACAGACAGAAACAAGAGGCAGGTACGGTGTGTTCCCATATCTCTGGCTGTATCCCAACTCTATCTATGCACTCTTAGATTGAGACACTGGAAAGACAATCACGACCCAATTAATAATATATGGTGAATTGCATGTAATGGATGGTGGCAGGTAAACATGAAATTGTCAGCAAAGCTGAGGCACTTTCTGAAACAGAATCTGGCCTGTTCCTGCGTTATAAATTCACGTGTGTGGAAGAACTGTTTGGTACAGAGGGAGTTTTGGGGACAGAGGGAGGAATTTTACAGCTTCAAGAGGAGGGTTTGGCAGGGGGGGTGGGGTGTTCTTTTTAAGTCTCATTTGAGAGAAGTAGTAGAAGGAAATTTGTAAAGGAAGACCAGAGCATATTTAATTGTTCTGTTCCCACACGAGATTGTCTGGGCATAATATATGGAACATGAGCTCCATTTCTCTAATTTGATACTTTGAAAGTCCCTCATTCTCTTTTTGCCCAAGGCAGACAACTATTCTCCTATTAAAGTTCCTCTAAAACTAAGTAAACTTAATCCAGCTTCCAGTGAAGTCAGTGGGAATTTTTAAATTGATTTCACTGGGAACAGAAATAGGCCTCTGGGATACATCTTTGCATTATTATTTATTTCATTTTTTTGTCAAATTATGTCATCATAAGTACATCTGCATTCTTGAGGAAGTGGCATGGGAGATAGGCAGAGAGTGTCACTTCCCAGGAAATGTCTCATTTTTTCCCAAATCTAGAATGGTTTGGGGAAGAAACCTGGAATACCACTCCAAATCTGCCTCATGACCCAACTGAGTTAGTACATTTTTTTTTGTTTAAACCCCTGTTGACATATGCCTACATATTAAACCCAGTTTGCCACTACAAATATCTTATAGATAAAGTATCTTACAATGCCAACCCGTAAACTTTTGCTAGAGGCTACCAAAATTTTTTTGTCAAAAATTTCCAACCATTCCTGAGCAGCAGGAATCTGCTGGTGCAACATTACAGGCAAAGTTCTGACAGCTATGTGGAACAGGTTTGAGCAGCATTGGTTGCCAGCAGCATGTCTTTGCTGTTGTTCCCACTTGTTCTCAACATTACCGAAATTGGCGTAGCACTGGCAATGTGTAGGTTAAAAAATACCTTTAAACAAAAGCTTAGTGCTTGAGTGGATTGAAATGGTTTTTAAATGTGATCCCACATTGCATGGGTAAATGGTGCTAGCTATTTTCCAGCAAGATTTTGGTTTAAGCCCAGATCTGGCTATCAGCGCTTGAAGTGCCTTAGGGACAGGGCCTCAAAATAGAACTTCTATATATAACCAGATGGTGAGAAAACTGTAAACATTTGGGGGAGTCGTCTAAGAAGAATGTCGTTCCCAGTCCTCCACACACCAAAACAAGTCACTTGTTTTTTGTGTCCTACAGACCCTTTTCTACCAATAAAGCTACCAAAAGAAAGCCCGTAACAACAGCCTGTGTGATTGTCCTGGTTTCGGC
>VZTQ01011262.1:6603-25216 GCA_013400755.1 Pelecanoides urinatrix
CTGGAGAACAAGTCTTATGAGGAGTGGCTGAGGGAACTGGGACTGTTTAGTCTGGAGAAGAGGAGGCTGAGGGGAGACCTCATCACGCTCTACAACTACCTGAAGGGCGGTTGTAGTGAGGTGGGGGTTGGTCTCTTCTGCCAAGTAACAAGTGATAGGATGAGAGGAAACGGCCTCAAGTTGTGCCAAGGGAGGTTTAGGCTGGATGTTAGGAAAAAATTCTTTACTGAAAGAGTGGTCAGGCCTTGGAACAGGCTGCCCAGGGAAGTGGTGGAGTCACCATCCCTGGAGGTATTTAAAAGATGTGTAGATGAGGTGCTTAGGGACATGGTTTAGTGGGCATGGTGGTGTTGAGTTGACGGTTGAACTTGATGATCTTAGAGGTCTTTTCCAACCTTAGTGATTCCATGATTCTATGATTCTATGAAAATGGGAATAGCAGAAACTATTGCCAGAATACTGGTTTTAAACTGTATTTAGGCAGTAAATATCAATAAAAGCAAATAAATATCAATATATAAAAAAATAAATACAGCGTAAAGTAGACAAGAAAAAGTCATAATTTCTACATATGAAACTGAAAATACTGTAGAAGAAACCCCATTCATTTCCATGTCTGATTTTTAATATACTGGAATTTAGGAAAGAATTTTAGAACATCCACGGGAGGAAAATATATATAAAATATTGTAAAGTCCAGAGTTAAGTTAAGACTTCACAGCTCTTCTGAACCTTACTAAAAATGAATAATAATATGATATTATTCACATTCCCTGAAGGATTTTAGCTTCGCAATATATGTTAAATATTTTTCAGTTATTGTCAATTTTTCTTTCTCTTTTTTATGTAGAATATACAGAATAATGGATGGAATCTTAGGGTTGCTTTGGAGAGTAAGATACGCTGGTGTATAAATCTCCACACAGAACATGTGTAGTGAGGTGCACTAACACCATTAAGGCAAAGTAATTTGAAAAGGTAATATTTATTGTACCCAGTTTACAGGCCAAGGAACATAGAGATGTTATGATTTTGCAAAACAGTTAGTTACACAATAAATGAACAGTTGAATTAGGAAGAATCTTTTTTTCTTGTGACTTTTCTTCCTGAGTGTAAGGATCTGGATAAGTCTGAAGTTTGTCTGGTGATAATTCATGTAAGTCCAGCTCAGAGAAGATGTCACAGTTTTCACAGAAGAAGGGCAAAGATGAAAAAGCTGAAAGATCTTGTTGTGAAAGGTCTTGTAAAAAATCTTCAACAGCTCTTTTCTTTTAAACTGTGTCAAGAAGAGCAGTAGTGATGGTGCTCCTGCCCACCAGGCACAATAAGGGCCCAGGTTTTCAAGTTCAGGACGGTCAGATGTAACCCTTAGTAACAGCTGCAATGCAGTAGCAGTTACAGGTACGTCCAACAGCAGTTGCAATTAAAGAGAAAACTGATAAGGTAGCAGGAGCTTTAACTCCATGCCAAGTCACACACAGGCACTGAAGAGGCTTATCTTTTTATCTTCCTCAAAATGCACGTCTCAGTCCCCCAAACTAGGATCCTAAATTTGTTCTTTTCCCTGTCCTCACTTTTCTATTGTACCACCATCTCAGCCTGCCCTTCTGACTGCAAGCCCTCTCCCAGTTCCTCAGCTTCATGTTTCATGTCTCCAGCAATACTGGTTTTGGTGGGATGCATGGGCAGGGTAGAGAATAGAGAATTCAATTCCCCACACTTCAGAGAACTTCCTCAAGAGGTGAGATACCTATTTTCTTTCCTTGTTCAAGGTCATGCTTTGCTTCTTACCAAATGCCAAAAAAACTTCGGCTACACATTAACCTGGTGAAATGCAGAGGGACACGTGTTCCCTGTTGATCTGATCCTATAATATTGTGCCAAAAATCATTCAAGATTTATTGAAAAAGAAAAGACAGAAAAGAGCATGATCTTAGTCTAGCACTGAAGGCACTCAGCCATGAGGGGGCAATTGTAACTGTAGTTTCTGCTCACAGGGTTGCATTTTACTTAGAAACTGAATAATTTAATTATAGATAGAGCTTTAGAAACAAGGACCAGAATTTCCTTCTCACAGAGAAGGCAATGAAACAGTCATACTTTACCTCTGTCTCTGTATACTCTGTAACATCAGATTTGTCCTTGCACAGCAGCACAGCTTGGAGAACTTCAGTACAGTCTATATATTGATGATAGGGTGCTTTTGAGAGATACGTGGGCTGGATCCCTGTTAGGTTTTGATTGAACTGAACTCCTACTCCTAGACAAATTCTCTAAGGTATTACATAAAAGGTAGACGGTGGCACTATGACACCCTTTTAGAAAAACTTAACAGCCACAGCTGCATTTTGTAGGAGGCCTGAATGTGTCTGACAATCTCACAGCTCACCATGCTGGGCTTCTCAAGATGCTTCAGTGGAAGAATGCCAAATTTTCAGACTCACACCAGTCCTATATAGGAAATATAGATTGACTTTTTCAGTACTTATGCACAGAGGCAGAACTCACGGCATTAAGAGAAATTTAAAGTTTTATCTTGTATATTTTTGAATGAAATCTACTAAATTCCATTTAATTCTTGGTTTACATAAGTAAAAAACAGCTGTGCAAAGGTATTTAAGAAACTAATATCTCTTTGGAAGTCTGATTTTCCTTTGTTTTCAATTGGAATTGTGGTACATATAAATAGGGATAGGGCAGGCAAAAGTCTTTGTCCTTTGTAGCATAATTTTTAAAGTGTAAATAACAGTGTTTCTTTGTAGTAAACTACTGAACTTTGAAAAGTTTCAGGTTTAAATTCCCTCACTGATACAGGATCCAGTGTTTTCACATTACAGTGGAAAGGATGTTTTAATAGCTGCCAGCTTTGTTTATTCAGTCCTGGCTCTGAGAAGCAGCTGAATCTTTCTGCATTACTAGGAAGTTCAGCATTTGGAGACCTCACACCAAAAGCCCAACGAAAGCTTGGGGAGGAACATATTTTACCTAGCCCAAAAGACTGAGCACTATCGAAGTTGGCAGATCTTGTCTCCCAAATGACTTTCTGTGGTGTAACCCACTCTCCTTTCTGGGCATACCTCTGCCTTTTTTTATAATAACCAGCTACTTCAAATCGCTACCAGTGTTTTGCCACTGCCTGCAGTCCTGTGAAGGTATGTAGTCTTGAAAGCCACAGAACGCTTTCTCCCTTCAGTGCCTCAGTTGTGCAGCTCAGACAAGACTGAAACTGCTATTTGGCAATGAATTAGAGATATGATTCAGAACAAAGCTAGAAGCAGATGAGTAAGAGTATGCCAATTTTTCATAGCCTCTTTTCTGAGAACCACACTTTCAAGTGTCAAGTGGGTGAAATCACATAAAGGTGTTTTGCTTTTTACTCAAAGGGTCAAGTATTTTAATATGGGATTGTCTTCGGAATTAATTTACTGTAACACGTGCTCTTTTTCCCTCCCCTTTTTCCAGCACTCCAGCTCCTGAAATATATATGATGATGTATGCAGTACAAATAACGGGTTACCATAGGAACAACTGTAATAGTGATCCCAAAGCAGGGTTGGGCGTTTTTTTCAGGATTTTTTTTTTTAATACCATACTTTACACTTACGTAAAGCTCCTAGCCTTCTTTCATTTGCAAATCACTCTGGAAAAGTGTTCTTATTTAGCACAATTTGACTATAAATCTATCAAATTTTTCAGTGTGTTTGCACTAGTCTTCTGGCGTTGTGCAATTTTTCTTAGTAGAAAGATGAACAGTAAAAAAAATTTCAGAAAAGGAATTTGGTATCCATGACATTATAAATGACAGCCTTATGATAAGCATTGATGCTTTACACATTGCCATGATGGTATTACTGACCTAAGCAAAGCACTTATTATATTTTCCTCCTCTTTTTCCACATCCTGGCATGCAAATATAAGAAAACAGAAATAATTGTAAGTATGAATAAAACAAAATGACAGGTAAATTTGATTCTTTTAAATGTAAATGTTATTATCTAGGTCTGCATATGTCTTTTGCATCAGAGCCACAAACTGGATTTCAGACATGCACTAACATATTGTCACAACCCTATGCATAGGTTTATAGGGAAGTAATGAAGGAAAAGTCTGCCTTGGAGATGCTCCTCCCCTCAGTGTTCCCAGGGAATTGGAGGGAGACCTGTTTTCCAACAACATTCAAATTGCTTGAGTATTGGTGAGGACATTGTGAGAATGAACTACTTCATTTGGTAGATGGAGACATGATGAAAGCCTGTTCTAAAGTGGTCATTTTTTTGGACTGTTCTTAGCTCTGAGTCATTTCACATTTTAGACAATAAAGCTGCAATCCACACTGGTGTGGCTATCACAAAAGTTCTATATCAAATTGACTTATGGGCTTGTGTCTTTAATCTGTCATTAACTTAACCTCCATTTTGGGTAGCACAAATGAGTAGGAGAAACATAGGGTAATGCTGCATAGGGCTTCCTTGGAGAGCAAGAATTTCAGTTAAAAACAAGACTGAGCTTCTTTTGCTCATTCATATTATAGTGCACAGCTTAAAAAAAAATTAAAAAGGAATTAGGAGAAGCTGTAAAATAGCCATTGATAAAGAATGTGAACTAGATGTGGTTGGAGAGATCTGCCTTCATTGCTGTATTTGAATAGTCAGTTCTACATATGTTCCATGTCTTGCATGAGTGCTGGGAGGTTAGGGTACGTCCACACTGCAGCCACAGGAGGTTATACTGAGTTTTAAGTTGTTATGAGACTGCTGTTAGCAGTAGATCTGGCTAGCTTAACAGAAGCTGTACACTACACTACAGTCACCAAAATACCTGAAGCACTGACCTACAAGTTTTGACAAGTTGCAATTTTCTTATTAAAACCACATTTTAGGGAAAACTCCTACATCAAATCTATTCCAAAACTCTCTTCTCCTGCCTAACAAAAATTACAGATATTATTCAGTCTATGTAGTTGAAGCAAATAGTTGCTGTTACAAACTTCCACCTTGCAGAACTGAAGTTTTTTCATAGTCAGTAGGGCTGTACCACTTTATATCAGCTGAGAAAATAAATCATAATAGAGGGGGTGTCTGTTCCATTGCCTTCATGTATCCTTCATGTAACTGTAAGTAATTATGAAGTTTACTGAGGCTTTCCCATCCACTGAAAGAGCTATGGTAAGTTTCTAGTAACCGCGGGCTTTTAGTGTTTCTTCTATGCAAGCTATTTAATTTAGTTGCAAAGCAGATTCACATCTTTTTTTTTTTCCATTTGTCATATAGAAATTAATTATAGTAAACATTTGACACTAATTAGATGGTAGCTTTAAAGGACCTGATGTAATTTTTTAGATTTGGACATTTAACTGCAGTGAAGTTAGTGGGTAACCATGTTTAGGGATATAAATTCTATAAAAATGTAATTATTTTACATATACTTGCTGCTTCATTAATCTATGTGTTTGGATACCTAAAAATGTAAGGTGTGGCATATATTTGATTAGGCAAGGAAGAGGAACAAAATTTTTTCATGTAAGAGAGAATAGAGCTTTTGCCAAGCAGTCAAAACACTATGACCTTCTGAAGACAAAAGAAACCCACAGATAATCTTTCCATTATTCCTTTAGGACTTAATGCACTCTCTCATTCCTTAGTGAATGTGTCTAATGCCACAAAGGTAGCATGTAAAGTGCTATTTTACTGTTTAGGTGGTGGTTGAAGGCTCTAAGGTTACTGTCATTGCCTCACATCATCAAGTTTCTCTCTGTTTCTACCTCTATTAGCATATCTGCACATGTGGGTCTCCTAACCCAGTCTGTCAAAATGATGCAGGCAATGAAAGCATTTAAGCTACCATTTCAGAAACAACCTAGGGACAGCTGTGCCTAAGTAGCAACCTCCAGCAGCAGGAGGGGAAATAACAAGCAGTGAGGTTGTGCAGGGTAGTAAGACGATGGAGAACTGCAGGATATAATCAACATCTGAACTAGCACCCTGGTTAATCCTGCTCAAAAATTATCTCAGTGCAGCAAATTCACAATATTAAATATGCTAGCTTCTGTTTACTGCAGCAGCACTGTTTCTGCTGTCCCCTGGTAACACTGAATCACTTAGATGAATAATAGGAAAAATGTAAATAGGACATTCTGGAGAACTCACAGTCCTTTTCTGTGAGTTATGTTGCCAAAGATGTGCTAATTTTTTGAGCTAAGCAGAAATTTTCCATAAAATACTGCTTTTGTTGGAAAATGAAAATTACTGCTGCTGAAATATTTTTCAGGAAATGAACAAATTTTTTAATTTGTGAAGTAAAATATTTAATTAAAAAAAAAGTCTCCACTGTGACAAAATCAATATTTAATTGAGAAAATTTGAAATGATTTTTTGTTTCAAAATGACATTGTTATAATAAAATGCAAACCTCATGAAGTTCAACAAGGCCAAGTGTAAGGTCCCGCACCTGGGTCAGGGCAAGCCCCAGTATCAATACAGGCTGGGGAAGGAAGGGATTGAGAGCAGCCCTGCCATATTGGTGGATGAGAAACTGAATATGAGCCAGCAATTTTTGTGCTCGCAGCCCAGAAAACAAATCGCATCCTGGGCTGCATCAAAAGAAGTGTGGCCAGCAGGTTGAGGGAGGTGATTCTCCCCCTCTACTCCTCTCTCGTGAGACCCCCACCTGGAGTACTGTGTCCAGCTCTGGCCCCCAGCATGAGAAAGACATGGACCTGCTCAAATGGTTCCAGAGGAGGGGCACAAAGACAATCACAGGGCTGGAGCACCTCCCCTATGAGGACAGGCTGAGAGAGTTGGGGTTATTCAGCCTAGAGAAGAGACAGCTCCAGGGAGACCTTATAGCAGCTTTCCAGTACTTAAAGGCAGCCTACAGGAAACATAGGAAGGGACTCTTTATCAGGGAGTTTAGTGACAGGATGAGGGGTAATGTTTTTAACCTGAAAGAGAGTAGATTTAGATTAGCTATAAGGAAGAAATTCTTCATTATGACGGTCGTAAGGTACTGGAACAGGTTGCCCAGAGAAGTTGTGCATGCCCCTCCCTGGAAGTGTTTCAAGGCCACGTTGGATGAGGCTTTGAGCAACCTGATCTAGCGGAATGTGTCCCTGCCCATATGTTGCGGTTTAACCCAGGAAACAGCCAAACACCACACAGCCGCTCACTCACACACACACACACACGCACCCCCCCCAAGGTGGGATGGGGAGAGAATCAGAAAAAAGAAGTAAAATTCATGGATTGAGGTAAAGACAGTTTAATAGAACAGAAAAGGAAGGGAAAATAATAATAATGTAGAATATACAAAATGAGTGATGCACAATGCAATTACTCACCACCTGCCAAACGATACCCAAACAGCAATTGCTACTTCCTGGACAATGCCTCTCATTTATATACTGAGCATGACATCATACGGAATGGAACACCCCATTCACCAGCTGGGTCAGCTGTCCTGGCTATGCTCCCTCCCAGCTTCTTGTGCACCTGAAGCTGAAAGGGAAGCTGAAAAGTCCTTGACTAATAGACTTAGCCACAACTAAAACATCAGTGTGTTATCAATATTCTTCTTATACTAAATCCAAAACACAACACTAGGAAGAAATTTAACTCTCTCCCAGCCGAAACCAGGACACTATGGCAGGGGGATTGGAACTAGATGACCTTTAAATGTCCCTTCCAACGTAAACTATTCTATGATTCTATGAATCTATGGAAATGCTTGTAATATATATTTTCTTCAGAATTAAATGATCTTTATTTGGGAGGAAGTAAGAAGGAGAATTTTGAACTGTGAATGTATGTGTGCTGATTTGTCAACATAACATTTTCAATTCATGGGGCACCAGATAGATTATATAAGTATTTAACTTTTTCACATTTTTCCTCAAAAAATAATATTTCCTGACATCTGCTAAATTTTTGGTCTTTTTATGGAAAAGTCAAACTAAGCATCCAAATTTAAATCATTATGACCAAGAACCTCCCTGAAATGTGCTTTTTTTGACTGATCCTTCATAAAGCATCAAAAGAAAAACATCTCTTACAACATTATTCAGGACTGATTAGATTTAAACTGATCTCAGGATTCTTTTTAAATACCAAATATTTTTTCTGAAACTTCCATTTTGCGATGTGCAAGTCAATTAGCACAAAGAAGCACAGAAAAGTAGAAATGTACAGAATTCACATAGCAACAGAGATGGATTTTAATAGACATGATTATGAAGTAGATGGGGGTGTGTGTACATGTTGGGGGAGAACTGCAATTATTTTTAATTCAGAATGAAAAGCCAAGAATTTTCAAAAAGAGGAAAAAATAGACAAGCAAGACATAAAAAGAAATGAAAATGAGAGTAGTAGATGAAATAAAACTAATTTGTCCCTTCTGTCCTATGCATACAGTTAACACAGATTTCTTCTCTCCTGTAGATTTAATGAAGTGCTAATGGTTTCAGTATCTTCTTCTTAGAAAGTCATACCTTTGGTATTGCAGGTTCATAAAGAGGCAGTAAGTTTTAGTAAGTGCCTAGAGAATAAAAGGGCTTGTTTGGGGATCTATTTGTGCTTAAAAACAAACTGTTGAACACAGTTATTCAGAAGTGCAGTCACTGGGACTGGGAAATAACATAACTTCAATATACCTTTGAATTTTATATGTGAAGATGCCAGTGCAGAGATCGAGCCTGTGGTCTGAACCCTCTGCACCTTCAACAAAAGTGGGAAACTCAAGCTCTATTGTCTTAAGAACATGCTTGATGCTGATTAGCATTTGATTTATGTGTCTTCTGTGTTTATTTGTTTACAAAAATGCCCTGCCTTTTCACAGTAATCCAAATCCTATGTTGTAGCTGTTTCCATGGCAACTACGCTTTTTTTTTTAATTGAATAAAGAAAGAATTATGTAAACCAAAACCATACATAAATTATCAATGCATAAACTACTGCTACGCTGGTTTCTCAGTCCACTTCTCTATAGTTTGTGTATAAGCAAGTAAGCAAGATAGTAAATCAACCTTTCTTTACTCAGGCATATTACAATATAAGAAAATGAAAAGTAGAGGGTTTCACTCAACCTTTTATTCAATAATATTATTGAGACAACTATCTGTCTAGATATTCTGATAATATCTGATTCAAAGCATTCAGAAATCATGAGTCATTCCCTTAAAGTCATGAGTCTGTTTTTTAAAATCTTGAGATTAAAAAAACCCACCAAAACAAAAAACCTCCACACTTTTTATTTGGTTTGTACTGTGGAAGTATGCTATCAATTTTTAAGGTATTTTTTGTAGCCTAGTTGAGCTAGAAAGAATATATTTTAAGGATGGAAACTTAGATTCTGAATTGATATTTGTATTCCAATAACATGTCCTACCTGCTGATATGCAACAGTTCCAATCTCAGTCCTCTTAAAAACCGAAAGGTGTACTCAAATACATAGACCTATACCTCTTTAATTAGCTCTCTCTGTTAACTTCCATTATTTGACTCTATCAGTGTAAAACAACACCCTAAATCTCATTTACAGCTAGATGTAGTTGAAATTAAGGAACTCTAGCTACGATTTCAGCCTTTAATTTCTAGATGCCAACTGAAGAGTCAAAATCTTAGAATCTTTTGTGACATAAAAAAAAAAAAAAGGAAGAAAAATTACTCCAAATCCTACTGCAATATTTCAATTTTGAGACTGAAAACATTGAAATAAAACATTTTGACATTTGCTGGAATTTAACATTTTGAGGCTTCCATTTGAAAATATTTGAAATGTTGCTCCTGTGAATCAGAAGAAAATTGTTCTGTTAGGGAAATTTTTGGCCAAAATTGCAAATGCATTCATAACAGCTGCCAGACTTTCTGGGGCAGACAGCAAGATCTGAGCTCAGGAATTCTCATACACGTAGCTATGCTGAGCATAACTTGTCAACAAAAACCACAACTTATTGCTCATCATTCCTGACTTCCCACATTCTTGCCTATTTAATCATTGTTTTTGTCTGTGTAGCCTCATTCAAGAGCAGATCTTTCCAAATGAGTAACAACTTACTAAATGTGCATAAAATCTGCACTGTTATTTTTAATATGAAACCAAAAGAATGTACATTGGACAACAAGGTTGTCTCCATGAGAAGTGCAGTGCATGTTGATTATCTACTGTGCGATTTTTCATAAAGTCATACAATTACCTTAACTTATGAAAGCAATGTAGTATGCAAGACAACATATATAATTGTTACCATTCAAGTCTTTGACTAAGAAACAGAATTTTGTATTTACCACCATGATTAAGCTCATTATCTCAGTGGGGTATTTAGTATGTATGTTTTAAAATACTCTTGAAGCTTTCCAAAGACTGAAGGCTGAACAAAAATCCAGACACATGCCATATTTGAAGTACAAGATGAAATTAGAACTTGTGTGGAGGAAAGACTGTATCACAATCTATTTTATGATTTATTTTGTCTGTTCAATGATATATTTTGTCTATTCAAGAAGTTGATGCAAAAAGAAAATATTCAATCCAACTCCAAATCTTCTTGGATTTTTTTATGGTTTAAATTAACCTTCAGTGTATTATACATTCTTTTTTTTTTAATTTAATATGCAAATATTATGCAACTACATACCTCTTTTGGATGACTTTGCAAGTCTTTCCAAGTGGAGGTATTAGTAAAGTCTGAAAGAGAATTCCAAATATTTTACTCATATTATATTGTTAGAATATAAGAAATGTAATCAGTGTTTCCAACAGATAAATAAATTCCATTCTACTCCCCTCCCCACAAGCATTCTGAAAATATTTTGTGTGCCAAACACTATGAAAAAAAGCACTATTCTGTGTAGCTCAGTGAACGTGCTGTTTTGGAAATCCAAATGAAATGTGGTACCTCATAAAATATCCCTTTCTTTTTAATCCTTAAGATATTGTGAGATAACTATAAGAAATGTTCTAACTCTCTACAAAAGCAAAAGATATATTTAAAGAAAATGTGAGAAATTGTCTGTTCTTAGGTTTTGACTCAAGAAGTATTATGACACATTGTAGAATTTTTGTATAGGAAAAAGTCTTTAGCACCTATTGTGGATTCTGCTAAAAATACATATCTCACTCTGTTGAAAATACATAAAATAATTATCTTTTATTTAACATTTTTTATAAATTCATTCTTTTCCCCTTTACAGAACACCATATCCCTATGGACCACATGGACTGATTCAATACAATACTATCCGTCAAATTTGGAGTGTTTATTTCCCTTCTATTTGTAAACTCAAAAAGCAGAATGGTGTTTCTGTCATACACAAATGAATTCCTTATCCCTTGTTCCATATTAAAGAGGAACATAAAGGCCTTACATTTTGCTTCTAAATTTCTGTTCTTTCTCTTTAACTGGTTAATACTGAATGCCCTAATTATCTGTGCAGTACTGATAATTTATTAATCAAAAAATGAGATGGGTAAGAGGTATATAGTCAACTAGGCATTTGACAGAGCATTGGCCAATCAGAAGTTCAAAGCAGATGTGAAAATGCAACAATGCATCTTAACAGCTTACCAAGACCACAGTCTATCCAATGTCTTTCAATAGGTGTAATTCCAGCAGAAGGATAAGAGATGGTTTCCTTGCCTTTTTCTTCCAAAAAGGTTCTGGTCAGAGGGACAGAAATGCAGTCTGTGACTAATGAAGATTAAGAATGACATTCCATTGGCTCACTCTTTGGATTCATGCCTGTAGATGCATAAATGTCCCTAAAATGGATCTTCAGATTATGTGCCTTCTCTTACTTACTGTCAACAGTGGAAGCTGACAATATGGCCATGTAACAAAATCAAAATGGAGACAGCTTCAGAGCCTAACCAAATTCACTATAAACGCTTTTTTCTCCCTCCAATATTTCCCCTCCTACTAAACCAAGTCATGTGCTACAGATCCCATACTACTAAAGGCAAATATAAGTTGTTTTTGTCTAAGTGCAAAGAACTTAGACTATACTGAAGATGGAAAGGAGGACAGATAAAGAAATCCACATAAAAGAGACTCATAGAATCACAGAATTGTTTGGGTTGGAAAGGATCTTAAAGATCACCTAGTTCTAATCCCCCTGCCATGGGCAGGGCCACCTTCCACTAGATCAGGTTGCTCAAAGTCTCATCCAACGTGGCCTTGAACACTTCCAGGAAGGGACATGCACAACTTCTCTGGGCAACCTGTGCCAGTGTCTCACCAATTTCACAGTAAAGAATTTCTTCCTAATATCTAACCTAAATCTACCCTCTTCCAGGTTAAAAATATTATCCCTCATTAAAAACATTACCCCTCATTACCCCTTGGCTCGTTGAACTTCATGAGGTTCATATGGGCCCATCTCTCTAGCCTGTCAAGGTCCCTCTGGATGTCATTCCTTCCCTCTAGGTATCCATCACACCACTCAGCTTGGTGACATCTGCAAACTTGCTAAGGGTGCACTCAATCCCACTGTCCATGTCCCCAACAAAGATGTTGAATAATATGGTCCCAATATGGACCCTTGAGGGGCACCACTCGTCACTGGTCTCCACCAGGGCATCAGGTTTTTGACCGCAACACTTTGAGTTCAACTATCCAGCCGTTTCCTTATCCACCAAGTGGTCCACCCATCAAATCCATGTTTCTCCATTTTAGAGACAAGGATGTTGTGCTGGACAGTATCAAATTATTTGCACAAATCCAGGTAGATGATGTCAGTCACTCTTCCCTTATCGACTAATGCTGTAACCTTGTCATAGAAAGCCACCAAATTTGTCAGGCATGATTTGCTCTTAGTGAAGCCATGTTAGCTGTCACCAATCTCTTCTCTGTTTTCGATGTGCCCTAGCACAGTTTCCAGAAGGATCTGCTCCATAATCTTGCCAGGCAGAGAGGTGAGACTGACTGGCCTGTAGTTTCCCAGGTCTTCTTTTTTACCTTTTCCAGTCACTGGGAACTTCACCAGTCTGCCTCGACTTTTTAAATAAGGTGGAAAGTAGCTTAGCAACTTCAGCTGCCAGTTCCCTCAGGACCCTCGGGTGCATCTCATCATGGACTTGTGCACATTCAGGTTCCTTAGATGGTCTGGAACCTGATCTCCTATGGTGGGCAGCTCTTAATTCTCCCAGTCCCTGCCTTTGGATTCTTTGAATTGAGTGGTGTGTCTAGAGGACTTGCCAGTGAAGACCGAAGCAAAAAAGTTGTTGAGTACCTCAACTTTCTCCATGTCAGTTGTAGCCAGGTCCCCCATTTCGCTCATTGAGGGGGTACAGTTTCTTTCATCTTCCTTTGTTGTCCTATGTACCTGAAGAAACCCTTCTTGTATTTTTTACACCCCTAGCCAAGTTCAGCTCCAGCTGTGCTGTGACCTTCCTGACAACCTCCCTGCACTCCCAGGCCACATCCCTATAATCTCCCCAGGATGTATATCCCTGACTCCACTGCCTATGCATTTTGGTTTTATGTTTTAGTTTGGCTAAGAAGGATTGCAATTTATACTTTGCCATGGTCATGCCATGGAGAGCAGTGAACCTGCAGAATTTCTGCCAAAATTATTGTTTGAAAGAACCCATTGCCTAATGTTATCCAGACCATGCACATACTGACATCCTGAAATTGCTCATCTTTTTCCTTTCCCTGAGAATTGTAAAAGTTCACGTGTTCCCTAGTAGATGGTTTTCTTCAGCAATCTGCTCTGAATGCTCCACATGTTTGACAGAGCACTGAGGCTGAGGCAGACGTTGCAGCCTGTCTGCTCAGGTTTTATGCAAGGAAATGCTGAGGATGACAGGTCTTGAGGACACAGCATGAGAGGGTGGCACATGTGAGGCCCTTAGGGGGCAGATATGATATCTCTGTAGAATGGTGAGAGACTGAGTTGTGACATCTGTNTTGCCTTGCCTTGCCTTGCCCTGCACTTTTCTTCAGCAGAAAATAGACTTAGATTCAGCATAGGCTTTGGTTTTATATTAATTACTGAGCACGCACATGCAGTAAAACTATTCTTTGTTTGGGACCAATGCAAACATCTAAACTAGTAGTAAAATGCCTTTGAGTCACCAAAGCCATTCAGTTCCAAGTTTCCTCATGTATAAGCTAATGAACATTTCTTACAAAATATTTTCCTATTTACTTGCAATAGTGTTTAAACTACAACATCACTGACTTGATTTACTCTCTTGGATAAACTGGGGAAAACAGCCTCGTTTGCCTGAAAAGAGAGGAGATTTCTTGTGGTTATAGAATGACTTTTAGTAAGAGGAAGGGTTCATGGTTTGAAGTGATTATATTTAAAGTATTCAACATGGTCTCAAGAAGAGCAAACAACTGTTTTTTTTCTTATGTTTATTTTTGTTTTTCACCTTGGAAGGAATGGAGAACCTGAATATATGAATACCATCTTGGAATAAAGCATTCAAATAAAATTTGTATTTTGTCCATGTGGTCACTGATTAGATTAAAGTCAATCTTTCTATTGTATGAATGGTTCCCTAGATGATGGTACTGTAAGTTTCAATTTTATTAACAATGTCTGTTCGTCTTGATAACAACTCCATAGCTCAAACCTGGGGCTTTAATAATAACAGGCACTTCAAGTACTGACTACTCTTATCAGCATTTATAGTAGCAACTTCTATTTTTCTTTTTTCTTTTTAAGGTGTAACTAGCCTCAAAGTTGTTTGTGCAAACTTTGATCCAGTAACCATTTCCCTAATATGACTGAATAGATTGAGGTGTGCAGAAGCTCAGAATGACCTTTATGTGCAGTTTTACAAATATATTCAGAATGCTTTCAAAACATCTTAGAGTTGATATTAATTGGCAAAACTTCAGCTCTGTTTTAATTTTCCTTTTGTGAAAAACATAAAGAAATGAAAGTACAGTGAAATTTAAATGAAGTAACATATTCTTATGTTACCATATTTTAAAAAAGAGCAACAAAATAATCAGAACCTAACCTTCCATATTTGAATAGTGGGTCCTTACCTCAGGGGAGCCACAGAGAAAACCTTTTCTACTTTAAAGTAGAAACTTCTTTTTTAGGCTGAACAATGATGAGATAATTGTGTCCATTTAGAATTGACTTACAGACTCCTTAATGTCTCACTGAGCACATCCAGCTTTTTCCTTTGGTTCTCAAAAACACAATGCACTTTGGGTGTGCTTTCTAGACAGGTTGCATACTTTGTAGATCACTGTTACTTTAAACTGAAGCTGTTGTTCTGCTCATATGAGATACCAGTTACCGTCTTTCATGTCACAGATACCGTAAGGGCTTGATTTTCCATTGGTGCAACTAATGGGACTTTCATTAATGATTTTAAAGTGAGTAGAATCAAGACCANTCAAGTGCACATCAGGCTCACTACTGCTGATGGATCTTGTAAAATTAGCCAGTGCCTGCAAGTCATGTCATTGTAATATTACCAAGAGGTTGCCTTTCTTCATGACAGCCTCTTGGTAATAGCCTCAGGAAAATAGGCTTTCCTCATGACAGCCTACTCAATTTCACAATTTCTGTGATTTTCCTGGTGTTTGAACTTTCCTTAATATTCTTGAAAAGTGTGATACTCCTGAAGGGATAACTCTTTTCTCCCAAAATAGATACGATAGTGTGTGCAGAGAAGCGAGACACTAATAACACGGCTATAACAAAGTTACGGCAGTTTCTCTGACCTGACTCTGGGATCTTTAAACACACTACTAATGGACCAGACTTCTGGTAGCCAATCATGCAAAACTGTCATAATTACTCTTTGCTCCCCTCTCCTCTCCTCTCCTCNTTATGTTTATTTTTGTTTTTCACCTTGGAAGGAATGGAGAACCTGAATATATGAATACCATCTTGGAATAAAGCATTCAAATAAAATTTGTATTTTGTCCATGTGGTCACTGATTAGATTAAAGTCAATCTTTCTATTGTATGAATGGTTCCCTAGATGATGGTACTGTAAGTTTCAATTTTATTAACAATGTCTGTTCGTCTTGATAACAACTCCATAGCTCAAACCTGGGGCTTTAATAATAACAGGCACTTCAAGTACTGACTACTCTTATCAGCATTTATAGTAGCAACTTCTATTTTTCTTTTTTCTTTTTAAGGTGTAACTAGCCTCAAAGTTGTTTGTGCAAACTTTGATCCAGTAACCATTTCCCTAATATGACTGAATAGATTGAGGTGTGCAGAAGCTCAGAATGACCTTTATGTGCAGTTTTACAAATATATTCAGAATGCTTTCAAAACATCTTAGAGTTGATATTAATTGGCAAAACTTCAGCTCTGTTTTAATTTTCCTTTTGTGAAAAACATAAAGAAATGAAAGTACAGTGAAATTTAAATGAAGTAACATATTCTTATGTTACCATATTTTAAAAAAGAGCAACGAAATAATCAGAACCTAACCTTCCATATTTGAATAGTGGGTCCTTACCTCAGGGGAGCCACAGAGAAAACCTTTTCTACTTTAAAGTAGAAACTTCTTTTTTAGGCTGAACAATGATGAGATAATTGTGTCCATTTAGAATTGACTTACAGACTCCTTAATGTCTCACTGAGCACATCCAGCTTTTTCCTTTGGTTCTCAAAAACACAATGCACTTTGGGTGTGCTTTCTAGACAGGTTGCATACTTTGTAGATCACTGTTACTTTAAACTGAAGCTGTTGTTCTGCTCATATGAGATACCAGTTACCGCCTTTCATGTCACAGATACCGTAAGGGCTTGATTTTCCATTGGTGCAACTAATGGGACTTTCATTAATGATTTTAAAGTGAGTAGAATCAAGACCATTGGATGAACATTTAAAAGTAGCACCCAAGGAAAAAGCCTTTTAAAGGTATTTATGTCATTTATCTTATGAAAATTGAAGTTAGGCACCTAAGCACTCTTGCTAACCCCAGGACGTTTTCACGTTCTTTAGGAGTCCAAATACTTTTGCAAACATGAAATGTTAGTGGCTTCAGGTATGTTAATGCTTGAAATGATTGCTTGATTTATTCTCATATACTGGTGGCAACAGGTACTCAACTGTGAAATGTCCCTAGCTCCACTTCCCAAAAGAATACATAAACTTGTGGCAGAAAATAGTCAAATGTTGTGCATCATTCACCGTGAATATTAGAAATAGATCTGTGTTTGAGGAGTATGGATACTTTGGACAGCAACCCTGCCTTATGCAAGAATTTGAATTCAAGGATGACCTTATAGGACCCTGAAGTCATGGAGTTGACTGGAATTTTTCTGAGTCCCTCATAAGACCTAGGGGAAATCTCTGTACCTTTGTGTGCTGGATATAAATGGGCATTTCTCATATTCTTTATGTGTTTTGTTATGGCCAGGGCTGTATTTTATGCAATAGTACAGTGGTTCCAGTTAGGTCTTTAAGCAGTGCTCTAATATAAAATATGATGAATATCCATAACAAAATAAATACTCATATTGAAAAAATGCTTAGGTGTCTGAAATATAAAAAAAAACCTTTGCTGTAGTTCATACTTTCACTTTTAACTAAATGCATTATTTTCTTTTAAAAAGAACAAGTACACAAGGAGCGTTTGTAAATATTCTGTCAGATTAAATTTTCAGATTGAAATTTATGTCTGGTTAGATTTGCCTTTCAAGATTTCATCCTAGCTATTATGATAAGAAGTACAAGTCACAAAGCATTTAACTGTATCTGTTTCATTTGCATATAGAGTCTGGACCTTAAGCATGCTTCCTTAACATATTCCTTTAAGGCACATTAATCAATGCAAAATTGAAGATAATTATGGTAATTAAGTCTTCTCAAAGTAAAAGGTGACTATAGTAGTACTTAGCTCTAGCACAAGCCAAAAAATAAAAAGGGAACTTACTAACATCTTCTTCATTAGTTTGGTATTAATATAGTGCCTTCCTAGTGGCTCTGCTGAAATCTGCATTTTAAATGAAAGGCAGAATTTGCCTTTCATTGCCTGGCGTGTGATATTAGAGCTAAATGAGAAACATGGTTGTATCTGCAATGTCACTGTTGGTCTCTCTCTTTTACGTGGCTCTTATTCAATTTATGCAAATCTCACTCCATAAAACATTAAATAGCTACATTGTGAGGCTTCATGTGTAGTGTCCTTCAGTTTAATCTTTGAGTAGTTTCAGCAGAATCAGGCATTAAGGAGATGGTCTTGTACCAATGATGCTGTGCTCTGATTTTGTTATTTCAGTGACCAGGCTCTCAACAGTCCTCACTGCAGCCCCTCCTGGATGTCAGTTCTGTGTCATAAATTTGTAGTTACAAAAACCTCCATTTAACTTTTCTCTAAGCAGATCTGGCTCTGCTGCTCTCTTCTGCTCTAATACTAAGAGAAACACTAATAAATCTGCACTTCAGCACTCACTAAAACAGAGATCAATTTGGTAAGCACCAACATGGAAACAAATAGGCCCTTTACAGCTATTAATAAAGGAGGGTAATTGCTGACATTAGTCACGGCATTTAATTTCACCAAAGTAGTAGTTGGACAGTTTGCTTTCCTCACGGTGATGATTTTCTGTGAGGCATTTTCAAGAGCTATGGCTCATGTTTTATAACAGCCTCGTTATAAACGTTATATAACACCATCCCCCCC
>VZTQ01011262.1:25244-43257 GCA_013400755.1 Pelecanoides urinatrix
ACAACCCCCCCCACCCCCCCAACAACCCCCTCTCTTTTCCCAACAACATATTGAAAATGCTTCTGGTTTACAACAAACTGTATGCATCTAAATAGAAGAATGGAAGATAACAATGTCTAACAATTTGAAAGATGCACCACAATACTAGTCTATGACTCTGAATAAATGTGCTTTTCTTCCTCTGAGAAACATTTTTTTTTCGTTTTTTTTTCTTAAAAAACCAGTTTGTTAATCTGCTCAGAACATAATGATAATTGCAGGAGAGCATAAAAACGAAAGCATAAGAATCTAACAAGATAAATGAAAAACAGCTTGATGAATCAGTAGCCCATATTGTATATCAGGAAAACAGAAAGAGTTTACCTTTATTCTCACTTAAGTTCACTGCTGTCATTGCAAAGCTAATTGCTCCAGGCACTGCTCCATTTCCTTACCAAAGACATAATCCTTGTTTCCAATGACTGCAACACAAGGGAAGGCCTGCTTTCTATACTGCCAAACTACGTTATATCCAACTGATCTCGTGGAGTTAGGAAGATACAGGTATGACCAATACATAATGGGAAACCACCAAGGAATTTTTGGGTACTAATCACGCAAACCAAGGAATCATAGGCAAACAAATTGTGATTACCATACCACCAAAATAGGAAGAATGGATGTGTTTTGGCCTTTTTTGCTGCTGAGACTGAGTTGGTAGATTGGAATGGGGAAAAAAAAAAAAAAAGAGTCATACTTAAAGAGGTATGAGGAGATTAAAAATACCACAACTTCTGTATGTATGATAAATTTTAAGAAACAGTGGAAGCATCTAACTTGACATTTCAGAGTGCCAGAGTTAGAATATATATTCCAGCCATGGCCTCGCTCACCTCTCTGCTCCATAGCCTGGCTTTGTATGAATCCTAATATCCTCTCATCCTATCTTTGACTTGGAATGATAAAGTTTATCTCTTTTTTTTCCCATAATTCTTCTGTATCAAGCATCCTCATCTCTTAATCTTCCAAATCACAGATTCAAAGATATTGAAAATAAATGTATGCTGTGTTTCATTTATCTGAAAGAATTGCACAAAAATATCAGATCGGGTATTCTAAATGGTTATAGCAGCATCTAGGCCAAGGTCTCAAAGGGTCATCAAGATAAATGTACCTGTTGCGAACAATGATATTTTAAAGCCTCTGACATAAATTGTCCTCAATCTATCCTGTAAAGGAAACATATATATTGAATTTCAGGTTTCCTTACCACTATGCTTATCAAAGGGACTTTAATTACCATTTAATATTCTTTTTTGTTTTCCAAAAGATATGGTTCTACATGGACTTCATTGAAGTCCGGTCAGAATTAAGCAGTGTTTGCTTTGGGTTTTGAGACTTCTAGGGAAATAAAGGACAACAAGGTCAAATATGACTGAAAGTCAATGCTGATTCAGCTTACGTAGACACTACTGTCAATTCAGGAGATATTGGCAGCTCAGAGCATTAAAAAAAAAGTTTGGACACTGCAGATTTTTCTCTTGGCAAGAAATGCTATGGTACTCTAGCAAAATGACCATGTGTTTGAATTAATTAAAATGGCCATCACTTAAACAGAAATCTGAAAGAGTATAAATTTGAACTACTTTGGTTTTCTTGGACCACTGAAACCAGTCCCAAAGGGTTGATTTCGTTCATATAAAAGTCACAAGGAGTTTCGTTAATTTTAAAAATGCAATGATTTTTGTGGATAAAGTTATTAAAGCAGAAATCCAGACTACTTTGTGTGAAAATAACCCTGGTCCCCCAACAATAAAATATAAAGCCTAATTGGACTTTTTATAAATTTGTGGGTTTGTTGGAATTCCATATTTAAGCCATCAGAGAAGGAATGAGAAGTTGGGAGGCAATGTAAATTTTTATTTACATTAAAAATTCCCATGTTGTGTCAATTTTATGTAGAAGAAGCTCCATTTGTGTCAGAAAGCCCATAGTGCTCTATTTATGAATAAAATATTTGAATTACAGGAAAAAATGAATCATAAGTCTTCATTATTTGTTTAACTTGAATAATATGTTACTCAAGATGACCTGCAAAATCACAAGTACTTTGTGGAAATCCTATTCCATTTATTTATTGGTTAAAAATGAATTTATTGGTCTGAATACTACCCATAGGAGCTCTTTCAAATTTTATGTCTATGACCAGTTTTTGATAGTCACATAATAGATGTTTACCTTATTATGGTAATTGGAAAGATTTCATGCCATGAGAAAACCATTATCATCACTTCTGTGCTTTTGTGCAGCACATATATATAAAAGACAGTGCTGAAGTCATAGTTTGTCATAATCTGTCTGGCATAAGCTCACCTAATAGTAATGAAATAGATAAAGCTTTATACCACTCTATTGATGTGAATACTATTATTATCACAAGGAGTATTGCACTATTATAGGGTACACTGTTCCAAATGCATTAATGAGACTGTTGAATTACTTTGTAAGATGCCTACAGAAAAGTAAGCACAGTTTATTCTTATTGTATCACTTGTTTTCAGCTCTGCTAGAGTGAAGAGATCTCCCACTACTCCCTAGGATGATGTAACATCCCTGTAAGAACTCTAGCAATAAATTCCACAGAAAAAAAGGTGCTGATGGTGGATTTTAACTGAAATCCCTGTTCAGGGTGTCTGATGCAGTAGGTCCTACCTGGAAAAGAAGCAAGTCCAGCTAGTAACTTGGCTTAGCTTGCAAAACAGGCCTGGCTCTACTTAGTGGGGGAATGTGGCTGTGCTGCTGTAGAGCAAAACTAGAGATTGCCGAGTGTGATGTAGAAATTAGGAGTTTAGTAAAAAGGAAACATGGTAGGCATTGTGATGTGTTTGAGGATTTTTTTACTTTACCAGTAAGAGCACTATCTGTATCACCAGCTTTATATCTTCTACAGAAATGGTAATATAAAAAGGATCTTAAATGTTCCCAGAGCAGAGACATCGGTCTGTCTCAAGCTCTTTTCAGCCAGGTGCAATGCCTTAAATCTAAGACAATAATTAGAAAACTGAAGCATTACCAAGCAATGAAGAAAGTTCATATTAGATAAGCTTAAGCTAATACCAGATGTTTTTAATGAAGCTGTTGTTTCATGTTGAATCCTAGCTTTTCTCCACCTGCTAGCTTTTGGTGTTTGGAGCATGACTTTGGGTATTCTAAAACAGTGAATGGCTGGGTGCCATTATACATATACATTTGCTGCACCGCAGTCCTTCTTTGCTTCTTTTTAGTACTTTGGAGTACATTGGAAATACTGCAAAGTATATAACAGAAGCAAGATGAAAGTTCTGAACTTTTTCTTGAGAAGTGATAAAGATTGTCTGTTGCAAAAGGTGAGCATGTATGGATCTACCCTTTCTGTTAGGGAAGGTAATAGCTATTGAATTGCTCACTGCTTTCTATTAGTGAATCCAGTAAAGACACTGTTTGCCAGCTTCTTCCATGGGGGTCTCTGTATATTTTTAGGTCTCCCTTGCACACAAAATTTGTGTCTTACTCTGGACAGCACATTATCCTCCCTCTCTCTCACTTAAATACACAAACCTCACTTTTTACCTAATATTCATTGCAGTTTGGCTGATATATTGGATACTTTATATTTATTTGTTTCTTTTAATATATGTTACATGAAAAAGGTCACCCTTATGTCAAATACCTGGAAGAGATTTAAATAATATAGACCTACAGTCAGATGTCCCCTTTTGATCTCAGACATACAGTGTTTCTTCTCCTTGTATTTTGTATTTGTATGCAGGTACCTCCCCTGTAACAAATCAGAATGATGCCAGAGCACCCCCAGACCCAGGATCTCAGAAGTACTTGTGATTCATTGTCTGGTCACGGCCACTACTGTCGCAGGACGTGAGTACTGCCCCATGCCACCTTCCAGACATGCTCCCTCCGGCCTTCTGTTGCTGCCCTCTGTAAGGGAGCCCCATCCTGTGGACGTGGGGCAGGGACACGGCCAAGGCTCTAGGGGATGGATGGTTGTGTCCTTTGTCATTGAAATATCTAGCACAAGTTTGGGAATAGCTGTTTCCTAATAGAAAGTATAGCCAACAGTTGTCTCAGAGATCATGTATTTCTGATGATGTTTTGGGATGTACCTTGCAGAGTCTGCTGTAATATTTTACCATGGAGCCAAACATAAAACATTACGTATACTTCTTGTACTTCAAAGATAACACAATATCTAAACCTGTCAAGAAAGGTGCAGTCATAATTCAAGCTACAATGACTAACATTCACTCTTACTAACATAAGTACATGGAAAATAGAAACTTATTTCAGATAAACCTGCATGTTTACATTTTTTGAAACTTGACTAATAAAGTGGGAAATGTATAATGTATTCAATTCAAACATACACTTCAATGTGTATGTTTCATCCAAAACACAACTCAACGTTCAGTCTTGGATATTTTCAACACATTCCTCTTATCTAACAGATAAACAAGTAATATCCTCAGTCAACGAAGATGGCTGTTTATAGTTTTCATATAAAGGATAAATTCCAATACTGAGTTATGAGCTGCAGAAGGAGAAATTCAATCTTTGTAATGAGGCAAAATTATTTGACTTGATCTGCAGGTGGAGAAACAGTTGAATGTATTGAGACAAATTAGACAAAGTCTGTTCTAAAATCTGCTATAAACCATTCACAGCTATTTTTCAAGCACAAGGACTGAAAGAAAAAATGAAGTAGAATTAAAAGAAATTATTTAAAGTAGCATTAATTAATTTATTTAATTAAACAAAGGGAAAAATAGTTTGAAGGAAACCATAAATGACAAAAGTAAGTAAAACATTTAGCACATCTCTTTCAATAGACATAGGTATGAAGTTAAAATATTTTAATATTTGCTCTTTTCCGTTATTTAGTGTTTATAGCTGATTTCTACATTTGAATTCTTATGATACATCAACACTGGATGCAACTGGAAATATTTTAGTGGTAGAAAACCATCCTTCAGTAGTACTTCTTTTTGTTTTATTCACTTTCTTACTATTGTTTCTGTTTTCTACTTAAATTACCATATATACAGATTAACCCCAAAAATTATCCAATATATTAGCACTTCAAAGGTTCCTAAATTAAAGACTTCTATAATTTAACCAATTGTTTGGCATAATCTTAGAATTCAACTAGTAGTTCTTCATCATGGAAGAAACTGTCCCTTTTTATGCTCTTATATGATAAACAACTTGTGCTGGAACTAAAACATGTCCTCTAGAAAAATATCTATCTATGATTTCAATACTTTAAATTATGATGAAATTTCACACCACTTGATTTGTTATTTTTACAATTAACCAACACTATTCAAATCAAATATTGATCTGTCTTCCAACTGATTTTTTTTCTTAGTTGAAGTTTCACTAATCAAAATTTAGTTATTCCTTTGCTTGATTAAAGTTTTGCCTATTGATAGGTGTCCTGTCCCTCTGCAGAGGCCTAAAATTGTAATCAAATCCCCTTTTAACCTTCTATTAAAATTATATCATTCTAATCCTGAATCATTATTGTAGTTCTTCTCTGAACTCTCCACTGCATTTCAACATCCTTTAGAAGGGTATAAATGGAATGATATTTCAGTAGGCATGTCACTGAAATCACTTCTATATTCACATTCATTACTGCAACCTGCAAAATGCATTATGGGTAGGACCCCATACTTAGTTGCAACAGAGACTTGTAACCACCTTTCAGTATCACTTTCCAAACTAATAAAAATAATGGATATGTTCTACATTTCCTGTCTATATCTGTAAGGCCCTGCATTTGGGTGAATTAAAGATTAGGCTTCAGTCAGTCAACTATTAAGAAGTCAAGACAGAGCTGTATCCCTGGTCTATTCTTCATCACTGTTGCTTTTATGTCTTGACGATTCTGGGTGAAAGAAACACATATTCAAGTAAAACATGCTAGCATTTCTACAGGAAAAATCAAGACCTCAGCTAAATAAGAATGCAGTTATTTTATCAAATTGACTTATAACTTCCAGATGAAATATAAAAAAGTTTCTTTGTAATCTCAACATAGTTAGCATGGGAAAACATTTCTTATTTCATAATAAAGCAAAATCTATTTTTTCATTTGACTTCTGTATCACACCTGTGAAATCAGAGTATTTCTTGGTAACCTTAAACTTCTATATACATTATATTAGCGTACTCAAATAGTAAACATGTCTGTACAGTTTTATACAATCAAACACTACTAGAAATAGTAATGTGTCACATTTCTAGGCATATTCAATGTCAGATACCTTTGAAATCTCCCAACATTAATTTCAAAAGCTGTGTCATACATGATTGGGAAACAATAGAAGTAATTTTGTGTTTGTATCAGAGAATCTATATTGCTTTGTACTTTGAAAGAGTAAGTCTATTTTTCACTCGTGTCCCAGTTATAATCTTTATTTAAATGTGATTTTTAAAACATAATTTTAGAGAGAAAAAAAAAAAAAGATCAGAGAGTATCTAAAGGCTAGTGTGATTATTAGTCTGTGTAAACAGAAAGCAGATCTTTAATAATGCTGACATGAATCTATTGGCTTCATCTTCTGATAAATAAGAGCACAGGAAAGAACAGAGATATACAAAAAGGCTTAAAAAGGCTAATCTACTTTACAGAAGAGGAGGAACGTTAGGTTCCTCTAGAAGACAATTCACAGCAGCCAAGTCAGATACTTGGTTTGAATAGTAATCTAGTGGAGCCCCTCTTTCTCTCCAATGACAATAAAGAATACATAGGTCTAGCTTGCATAGGTATATACATAAGTATAACCTTTGTGAATGCTACTTATTTTTCACCATGAGTCTTCCATTTTCCTTTCACTATGGGAAGTTTTAAGTGCCATCCAATTAAATAGCTCTCAAGGAAGCAAAATCCTTCTCAATGAGTTTCATAGCTCTGCTGTATCCTTAGCTGTTCTATCACAGCACATAGGAATTTATTCCTATCCTGTTGTCCTAAAAAATAATAATTTGTTAAAAATATTTTTAATATCTGCATCTAATTAACAGAGAATTATAATTAACAGAGAATTATATTCTTGCTGCTGTTTTACAATTATGTAATTTTCTTAAAAATATCTGTAAAATATATAATTCTCTTAAATTTTATAAGCTCTTTTGGAAAACCCATGTTGATCGCAAACTAATTAAGGGGTATGTTAAGATACATCAGTGCTTAAATGATTGTAATTAAGTGAAAGGATGAACAATAGAGAAAAAGAAAGTGTTAAGACTGATGATAACAGGAGGCAGGCAAGGGATACTTCTTATGAAAAGAACAATATGAATTTAAATCTGTCTAATTTAAATCTCTAAATGAAGTACCTTTTTGGTAGTGACCCATCCTTGGGGGTTTGGGAGTGTATAGTATATACAAATATGCACCCCTGTCATTCAGTAGAAGTTATTGTTATATATGGTAAAGTACAAAAAAAAAACAGAAGAAAAAACTGAGTTCACTGATTTAGGCATTTCCATACTTAAGGGAATTCTGGAGGTACGGGGTTTTAGGTGCTCTTCTTCAGTCTATATTGGGTGCCTGTCCCTTCTAATCAGGTTATAAAAATGGTAGTAATTATAGCCTAGGATCTGGTCTATTTTACCCTCTTCTAAGGATGACATAATAGCTACCTACCTGTGTCCAGAACAGTGACCCAGAAAGTGAGTACCTTGTGCTCCAGGGACCTCTCAAACGAACATGGACTGATTTGTTGTACTCAGGAGCTTACTACCAAGTTATGAACAATCTTGAGTTTGCACCCTATTAGTACTTCTCTTGCAGCTGGGCTATTGACCAGATGAGCAATCAGGAATCAGGGGTCCAGGCAGAGTCCGGTTCCAGCCTAGTCAATATGGCTCAAAGTAGGCAGAAATGAGATTTCGGGCTAGCTTCCTAGAAGATGTATATATTTTGCACATATATTTTCCGTTATATTTTAGAAAAGGAATTTCTGGGCTGAACAACCCATATCCTTAGATTTCTCTGCTTCCTACCTAATGTTGTTAGACCAGGCCTTTTCGTGCAATGGCTTAGCTTCAGAAACATGATGTGTGTTTTTATTTATAAACAGATAGGTGATTGATCAATAGATAGATAAAGCTGAAGGGAACCTCTGAGATAGAGGTCAGATTGAAAGGAGCCCAGGAGCATACCATCTGTGGACACCATGCTTTACCCACAAGACAAAAGTGAGACGTACCCTGGCATAAGATACTGAACTAATCAGAACACTGACCACATTTAATATGGCAAGAATGATCAACTGATATCTAATATCTGACCGCCTAAACCTGGATTACAAAAAGCCAGATGGAGTCACCTAGCAAGAGCAGACTGTCTGAGCATGTGTGAGAGACCAAACTAAATGCACAAAGTGCTTTTAGGTTAACTATTGAAGCAGCTAATAACATGGATGTTTGCAAAGTTATGCAGTCAGGGAACAGCTTATTCTTTGCATAGAAAAGAACAGTTGAAGTTCTTCTATTTAACTTTCAGTACATTGTTCAGCATAGTGACACATGAAATTGGAGATGTTGTTTAATAAAAGTACTAGAAAATTGTGAGAAGCTGGGTAAAAAGCTTATAGCTTCAAAAAGGAAAGCACTAAGTTTAAGAAAAGTTACTCAAATTTTCTTAAAGGTCAATTTCAGAGGTGATTTTGTCCAGTTTTCTTGTTTTGGCAAAAAAATTGCAAGTATGTTAAAATGAAAAAGTTTGGGAACTGATATTGAAAGGGGTTAATCATGCTTCTTCATTATATCCTTATAATTAGAAAAGGTAAATGCAAATCACATATGCATTTAGAGAAGGGCAACTGTAGTGATGAGGAGAAAGAAGAAACTACATAAACCTTGCTCTTGGAATCCAACAAAGTGAAAGCTTAGATGTGCTGCTGTCTGAGATGTAGTACATCTGAGGTGTATGACACACAAACATCAAGGAGGGAGAAATATTTAAAATAAAGAAAAGTTGGCCAAAGAACAAAGGATTATAAACTGGTCACAGATAAACTTATGTGGACTTATAAGATGGTTCCTAATTATTACTAATGGAAAGTTGAAGAATCCATGAAAGAAGTGAGGAAAAGACCTAACTATTTTGAAGTAGGATCTGGATGCATTAATGGAGAAAATTACTTTAGCGTTCCTTATGAGAGTAGCAATCTGGTTTAATGATTCAGATAGATTCTTCAAGTTATTTTGGAAGTGGATGCTATTCTCTTTAGGACATAAGCCAAATTTTTCCTATGGGTGTCCCTGTTCAGCTATAAAGAACAGTTCAAAGGAGACTGAACTTGCCAAAAATGCAACAAGAGAGTCCTTACTGTCCTGAAGACTTAAGCACAGTGTTTTAGCTCTGTTAGAAGATTCAGAAAATATTGGATCCTTTTTAAAAATAAATGGTTCCTTCTGTTAGTCTGTCCTTATTTCATGTAGAGTAAGTGCAATGCACTATATTTGGTTTTAGAGGTTAAATGTGCTTCATCAGTGTTTAGAACACATAATTTTCTTAGTCTGCTACATTGGTTCACCAAGACTGAACCTCAGTTAATTTGAACACAATCCAGAGTGTGGTTGATTGATCCTGCTTTTATTGAAATTCAAGTCCACTTCACACAGATAGTCAGAATCATTCATGATATTTAGAGAAAGCCTAATGGAAAAGATTTTAGAATATGATTAACACACCTCTGCTTTTAAATACATAAAGTCTGCTATATAGCTATGAGTCTCATATGATGTCAGTTGATGGTGATATTCCTGCCAGATGAACATAAACCCTACCATTTTTGGTACACTGGCTTCCTGAAAGGTTAATTTGTAAAAAGGATTTCTTGTAAATGCTAACACACAAAGCACAAACTTTTAAAAAATCTGGACTACACAATGAAAAACAACAAGTAATTTAAAAATCTGTTGATTTAATCAAACGAGGCTTCCTTGCCACACATTTAATTGAAGAAGTGAAAGACCTCAAGGTTTTCTTTCTGCTTCATTTCCTTCTCACTTTTTTCTGCATAGGGGAAAAAAAATAGAAAGAGAACATGCTTCATAGATCCCAACATTCTTTTCTGAACTTATGATGCTAATTTGACCCCAAACTTCCCTCTCAAACTCTTTCAAACAGAATTTTGTAACCACAAAAGGTAGCAAGAAGAGTCACAGGGCTTTTAGTGCTGTGACAGAAAATGTAGATAGGTAATGAGAAACATGAATTAATTTTAAGAGTGGAACAATTAATATTCAGGATAGAAAAAACTCTTCCACTTTTCTGAGGCAAAGACAATTAAAGTCCCTGGCATTTATCTGTTCATTTCAATTTAATGACAAGGCAGTCGGTTTAAACCTTTCCGGAGGACATATGTTAGGCGTAAATGGTATCCTGAATCCTGGAATTTAAATTCATTTCACCACACAATGTTTGAGAAAACTCCATTTTGCTAATCGGAGTCCTGTAAGACAGTAGCCAGAATATTTGAGGATGGCTGAACACAAAAGAGCAAATTTCTTGCAAGTGAAAAATAACCTTGAGAATACATGGAGTACAGTTAGTAAACTATCAGAATACAGCGCATTTCTGTGTGTTGTAGAATAAGCTCAACTGCAAACACATTCTTTTGAAATGCAAACTCCTGAAATAAAGTAGGTTGTTAAATATATATAATATAGTATAAATATAGTATAAAAGGCTTCCTTTTGACATTTGGGTGAGTCTGGTCTCATCTATTCTAGGCTGGTGTTGCCTTTACCAAATACAGAATATTGATAAAAACATTCAGAGTGTAATGAAGAGTAAAAAGCTTACAAATGATGTAAGCATTCATAAGGAAATATTATCTTTACAAGAATAATCTACTAAGGGTTTGTTTGTTTGTTTGTTTGTTTGCTTAAATAAATAGAAAATTATGGTCATTCTTCTAAAATAATCCTTCTATTAGAGCCCTTCCAACTCAACCCACACAGCTAAACACTTATTCCCTGTTTTTGATAACATATTGCTACAAGATGAATCTTCATATGCTACTAGATGTAATATCAGGAGGAGTTACAAACTATAAGATAATTCTTTCTTTACTGATTTTCTAAGTAAAGGATATCTAGTGAATGCTTAGGTCAAAATAATACTAATAAAAAATATGTTTCCATTGCAGGGAAGTATTAATCATGGGTCTAACCCAATGTCATCATGGATAGATCAGGTTTTCGGAGAATTCGTTGCATTTAATGAGTGTAAACTTACACTAGCCATGACATAAACAGTGAAAAGTACATATATATGCAACTGAACACTGAAAACAATTTTAAAAGTCATATACAATATGAGACTTGTACAGAATGGAAATTAAGGTAACTAGCAATTTCATGAATGCTGGAAAATAAGCCTGTGGAATTGCAAGGAAGACAAAGCAGGTGTTGTACACCTAGGGACAACAGTGCCTGTAGATCTAGTAATGGAAGATCTTTGATTATTTTCATGAGTTTTAAAACTTTCTACTTCCAAAGTTTTCCAGGAAAAAATAGTTAATGGACTATATGAAGTATTTATGAATAATTTTGATTCTACAAAACTTTATTTCTTTCCTTGTTAAGAATAAACCTCATATTAGGTGTCTGAAATTTTCCTGTCATATATAATACTCATGGTGAAAAAAACTCAGAAGTAGCTTAGTTACACCTCCATGATCAAGAATTTGACACTCTTAACTAGTATAAATCAACATAACTTTCATGGAAGGAGGAACATTGCAAGGTCTGATTACTGCTGAAGATCAATCTACACAGGTTTATCCTGTTTCTAGAGAAATTGCTTGCTTTACTAAAGTTATTTGCTTCTCTACTTTATATAAAATGAGTTATAGTAGAATGCAGGATAGCTCTACAAAGTGGAGTGACATTTCTAAAATTGGAGATAATATTTTTTAACATTTTTTCACTATATTTTAATTTTATGTTTGTAAGCTGATTGGACACTCATCCTACAAGCACTACTTGCTCGAACAATGATTGCCTTCTTCCCACTTCTCCTTGCTTAAGAAATCCTGTTGAAATTATTTCTGAGGTGGTGTGGTTTAACCCCAATGGGCAGCTCAGACCCACACAGCCGCTTGCTCCCCTACAGTGAGATGGGGAGAGAACTAGAAGGGTAAATATAAGAAAACTTGTGGGTTGAGATAAAGACAGTTTAATAGGTAAAGCAAAAGCTGCGCACACAAGCAAGGGAAAACAAGGAATTCATTCACTACTTCCCGTCAGCAGGCAGGTGTTCAGTCATCTCCAGGAAAGCAGGGCCCCATCACGTGTAATGGTTACTTGGGAAGACAAAACTCCATAACTCCGAACATCCCCCACTTCTTTCTTCTTCCCTCAGCTTTTATTGCTGAACAAGATGTCATATGGTATGGGATATCCCTTTGGTCACCTGGAGTCAGCTGTCCCAGTTGTGTCCCTTCCCACCTTCTTGTGCACCCCCAGCCTACTTGCTGGTGGGGCAGTCTGAGAAACAGAAAAGGCCTTGACGCTGTGTAAGAACTGCTCAGCAATACCTAAAATATCCTTGTGTTATCAACACTGTTTTCAGCACAAATCCAAAACTTAGCACCATACGGGCTGATATAAAGAAAATTAACTCTACCCCAGCCAAAACCAGTGCATAAGGAAACGTAAGAAATTCTGCATTGGATAGCAAGCACTGGAATAGATGCATTCCCAATGGAATTGATTAAGCTACATTTGTGTATGGGGACTAAAGAGTCTTAGCAAATGCGAAATGAAAGAAATACCTGTTCTTATGTGAGAGTTTAAAAATATAAATTGCCAGCAATATTTTTTTCTTTATGTCCTGGTTTCAGCTGGGATGGAGTTGATTTTCTTCCTACTAACTGGTATAGTGCTGTGTTTTGGAGGTAGTATGAGAATAATGTTGATAACACACTGACGTTTTAGTTGTCTCTAAGTAATGTTTACGCTAGTCAGGGACTTTTCATCTTCCCGTGCCCTGGCAGGTGTGTAGGGGGCTGGAAGGGAATGTGTCCGGAACAGCTGGCCCAGCGGGCCAATGGGCTAAGCCATACCAGATGACGTCAGGCGCAGCATAGAAGGCTTGGGGAAGAAGAAGGGGGGGGGGACGTTTAGAGTGATGGCATTTGGCTTCCCAAGTAACCGTTACGCGTGATGGAGCCCTGCTTTCCTGGAGATGGCTGACACCTGCCTGCCGATGGGAAGTGGTGAATGAATTCTCTGTTTTCCTTTGCTTGTGTGTGCGGCTTTTGCTTTCCTTATTAAACTGTCTTTATCTCAACCCACGAGTTTTCTCACTGTTACCCTTCTGAATTTCTCCCCCATCCCAACTGGGGAGGGGTGAGCGAGCAGCTGTGTGGTGCTCAGTTGCCAGCTGGGGTTAAACCATGACAGTCTTTTTTACCTTTCATTACTTTAGCAATGAATTATTTATAATTATGTAACAGGACATAATTTTCTAGGAAATATACTGGATATTTTCAGAAACTACAGGAAGTTAGTTTTCCATTCCTGGCATATTTGTTAGTATAAATAACTGACATAGAGCTGCCACTTCAGGGTTAATAAATCTGAGAGTATGTCTGTAAGTATATTTTTATTAAATATTTAATATTCTTGCTTGTAACAAATTTATAGAGTAAGTTACTTACATTCCCATCTATTTAATGAGGAAATATATATCCATATTTCAGCAGAAAAGGGTATTTTTAAAGACACAATACTCATTTCCAACTGAAGTTAAGTGGGAATTATGTGAGAATTGATGTCCTTGTCATTTAGAACCAGGAGGGCTTAATAGTGTCTCTAATAAAACACCTAAATTTAAACTGAGGAGACAAAGAATAGACATTTTAATAGGAAAATAAAGGATAGAAGGAAGATGAGGTTAAACCGCTTTGTAAATGCATAATGAAAGATACACATTTTGAAGCTACAAAGTGGTGGAGTTTCCATCCTATTTTTCATTATTATGTAGTGTAGTTTTGATTATTTACTGTTGAAGTTTTCACTTCAGAATTCAGCCAGAATATCCATTTTCTTGATTTCATTCATTATTTCTAGAAATGTGACTGTAAGATGAACAATCAGAGCTGCTAAATGCTTCACCAGCTGCTCATGCAAAAGTAATATTTTTTGAGATATGGCCATTGTTTTACGTTAGTGAGCAAGATATTCAAAAGCAAATGACCAGTCTCTTCCCAGAATTTCTATAAATCAAAATCTAACTAAATCACCATATTGCAGTCCTAATTACAGAAATTACTTAATTGTGCACATATTTTTATTCAGTATAGCACTTAAACACATGCTTAAAATTATATTCATTCTTAAGTTCAACTGGTTTCAGTAGGGCAAAGCAGATGTTCAAGTTATTCATGCAGTAGAAATTCTATTGAAACAGGTTTTCTAAGTTGATTCCTTCTACTCTCTTTCCAGTGTTAGTGTGATTTCTATTACAATTTTACTCTGTAAAATTTTCCTTAAATTAAGCTATATTTAGAAAATTATTATTATTAACATTATTAATATCAATGATATTATTATTATTAAAAATAACACCTCTATCTGATGGTATACTTTTGTTTTTTGAGCACCATTCATTTTTTCAGTCTTAAACTGGTTCTGAAATCTAAAAGGACTGCTGCAGTCAGATTCACATATAGAAGAAGATTATTACACCCAGTTCTGTTACAGAATTTTCTTGCATACCCAGAAATATGACAGATGATAACTTTAATATGATATGAAGAGCAAGAGCTATAACATTCCTTCTTTACTAATTTATTACATGGATCTGTAAGAGATGTAACAAGCTTTGCCAAAGTCTGTTTCCGTTTGCATTGTGATGAACAATTCTCTTCTAAGAGGTATCAGAAGCAAAGACGTTAATGAGCTTTTTGCTTGTGTTTTTTTAGACAAAACGAATTGGCAGAAATCAGCAGCTCATTTTCTTAAACACAAAGATAAAGTGTGCATTTTATTTTGAGCCTAGGCTTATGCCATGTATCAGGAGGAAAATTAAGACTATAACACTTCCATGAGTAGCAGAGTAGGTGATTCACTATCTAATATTCTGCTTTCAAATAAGACTTCTGCTTAAAGGAATGAATAGTTGGAAATGATTTTTCAGTTCATGTTTCTTACAGTATGCACTGCACATACGCACACACATACACACGTATTGTGTGTCTGAAATATAAAACATATAATATGTAAAAATAAAGTATTTCATATTAATATAGAGGTATTATATAATGTGCATTGCATATGTAGGAATTACATATAATAATATGCATATGTAATTGTCAAAATTAATAGCCATTTTAAAGTGACTGAAAATTTAAGTGACTGACCTAAATAAGTCAGGTCCTGGCACTAAATATTATCTAGAGATGGTAAAGCAAACAAAAGAGTTACAAAAGATATAGATTTTATTTTGCCCAAAATAAGTCTTTAATTAGTACATTAAAACAGAAAAATCCATATTTGCTGATAGCAGAAACCCCAATTACCCACATACTCTATTAGCACTTCTAGAAGGGTTAATAAACCAGAATTGTTGGAGATTATTATTATTTTTTATGATCTTTTGTATCCTGAAAATTGTTGAAAAACTTACACTGGGTGCAGCATCACACAGAAAGGAAGCCACCCTGACCTTGCACCAGTAGGAAGTTGAATATACTTGTGCCAAATTTTCCAGTAGATAACTAGAAAGTGACTCATCTGACTCAATTACTGTCTTTGATTTATCTCACCGAAACAAAGTTGGTATAGACAGCACCTGTTCGATTGTAATGCTGTAACTACATGAAAGTGTCAGCCCTTCTTATCCTAAACTTATTCTAAAATATTCCCCTTGATAATAATATGGAAAGACCTCATCATCTACTTTAGATAGTCATGGTTACTCTTACATAGTCATTCACTGTATAATAAAAAATAAAAAACAATGATTGCTTGTGATTAATGTCATCCTTAATTAATCTTTTAACCTTGAAGACTTAATCTTACTAAATGTTCAAAATTATTCACTCTTCTTAATTCATCAACTCTTGATTAAATAGCTTTTCATTTATATGATGGAACCCTGATATACACTAAAATGTAAAGAAAAATATAATTTTGGGTAGAGAATATACTGGTAACATTGTCACAATGGTGATTAACCTATCGTAGGAAAGAAACCATGCCTCAGAGATATGCAGATGAGTCAATTAAAGGAATGCATATATCAGTCAATCTAATGGATATTCAATAAATAAATGCTTTTTTTTTGATGAATTGCAAATACCTCAGCCCGAAGGAATACTAATTATTTAAGGACAGTGTGGTTGCACAAAGTATTGAGTAAAAAGCATCATAGACTTAAATTTATTAACAATTACATTTCTGTGAATAAGTTGTACACAAAGTGGAAATACTGGTGACATTTTCTCACAAAAGACTCTGTAAAAAAAGCCAGATCTTTCAGAATTTTAATTAATTTTTGCTTGATGTTAACATCCAAAATGGAGTTCAGAGAGGAGATACAGAGCTGAAGTTATCTTACTACACCCATTGGGCCCAGTATGCTTTCACCAAATGCAATTTTTCTTCAGTGTTCCTTTACCTAAGTGGTTGAACTTGCCTGCAGCAAAGAAGGAAGGAATACAAGACTAGACCTCAAGCGACCATACAAACTGGTTTTAAAATTAGTAGTCAAAATTAGTGTTCTTCAGTGAGTAGAAAAGCTAAGACTCTAGATGAAAACTTATAAAGAAGGGAACAAAAAGATTCATTGACATGCACTGAAAACCATTAATTCCTAAATATCTAAACTTATTTTTGACAGTGAATCGACGGGTGTTTTGGACAAAACATTTGAGTTAATTAAACCCTCTGGAAAAGAAAGAATATTTTCTTTTTTTTCTGTTCTCTGAAAGTGTTATTGATCTATTTAAGTTACTGTTGATAAAATGCATTAAAACCCAAATGACTATAACTGTTATTAAATAAAAAAGAAATCCATAAATATACTTTCTGTAAGTACAGAAATATTAACTCCCTATCTTTCAAATTTCACACACAGAAAAGTTTAACTTACACATTCTTGAATCTACTTTTTTTCCCTATAAAACATCACCCTTTTTCTCACTAGCACTGATACTTTTTCTTCCAAAAAAGTGTTTGCCCGTTTTATGTGCAAAATTCATACTTCTGCTCATATTAAGATATGATGATTGACTTAGGCTTTATGTAACTATTTGCCACTAATAGGAAGGCTTCTTGGGTGGAGATCTGAAAAATGTTTTAATTTAGTTTGTCTAAAAGCCTGCAAGACAGTTCTTACTTTCTGTCTGGCACTTTCCTACTCTAATATGCATTATTCTTAACTCTACCCATCTGCTCTGAAGTACCACAAACACCTTGAAAATTTTCAGTATAAAACATAGAAAAGTTTGGGGTGTTGGATTATTATTTTTTTTCCTAGACTAAGTCTTTTCATTTCAAAATATATTTTTATTCCAGTTTGGATCAAAAGTCAGAATATCACCATTTCTCACAAAGACAAACTCTTCTATAAAAGCTACTAGAAATTATCTAAATGTTATCTGTTGATGTTCAATAATTTCAACTTTATATTCAAATATAAGCTTGAAAACCAGGATAAATATAAGTGTAACTGAAACAAATTGTTAGAGCATTTTCCCATGGAAAAGGTAGCTGAACTCAAAACATTCAAATTAAAAGTTTAGATCTGAGAAAAATGAGTTTTTTCTAAGGTAAGTATATTTCATCAACTATTCTTTGATAAATTCTGCTTGCAACAAACTTACTTTCAGGCAATTTAACATTCAGTTTCTATACTGTAGATGCTTTGAGCTGCCTTTTCAGATGTTTCTTTAATAACAATGGGCAAACTGCCTTTGTAGTATTCTGCCTCACTTCCCCCCGCGCC
>VZTQ01011265.1:0-29289 GCA_013400755.1 Pelecanoides urinatrix
CCAGCTGAAACCAGGACACAGATGAAAAAGGAATTTTTCTTCTGTCATATTGCTGACCATTAGGTCAGCACCCTAGGACTGTCCCAGTAAAAACTGAAACCTAAAAGAGCAAGTTTATCTGTGGATTGTTTTCTTAGAGAGTTATTTCACTTAAAAGAGATTTGGAGAGATTGCTTCTTTATTGATTTATCCTAGTTTAGTCAGCTTATTCCTTAATGTATTCCTTACTTCCTCGCAATCACCATTGCTACTAGTTACACATTTTCTTTGTTTGTGTGTGTAGTATGGGAGTCTCCTAATTACAAAGCTGCCTGCCCAAGCTACTTAAAACATGGTTTCCCAAAAAAAAAAAAAAAAAGAAAAAAAAAGAAAAAAGAAAAGCAGCATTCTTTCATAAAGGAAGCAGCATAAACATAATGATACCGCATATTAGCAGGCCATATGCTAACTGGTGTGGTTTATTTTATTCACTAGATGAGCACTCTGCACAGGTGAAAGTAAGAATTTGAGGACCACTAAACACTGGATTTTCTCACCTTACAAAAACACCTGCTTCTCAGCAGTTTAATCTAATAAACTGTGAAATATTCACAGTGTTCAACAGACCTATAATATTCTCATTTCTTACCCATGATATAATTAATGGTCTAATGCCTATGTGTTGGGTTGCAGCATGAAGTACTGTTAGGAAAAGATCCAAGACTTTAATAAAGCTCTCTTCTCCCTTTTTTACACTATGTGCAAAGAACAGCAAATAGTTGTTTTAAGTAAACACTTTTTTTGTTCTGTATTTATACACAAGTAAACATCCTTCAAAGATAATATGCGGAAAAAACTTACAAGAGTAAGCAAAAAAAAAAAAAAGAAGAGAAAATATTAATACAAGATTCACAGTAAAGCACATACTTTGACAATCAGTTTTCTTACTTTAGAACAAAGAGCATTTCCAGAGAGCTGTTCTTGCAGAACTTGAGAACTGTGAAAATGTATGATTGCAGTGTCAGTTCACTTATTATACATTCATCAAAGTCTTGAGAACCTATTATTAACTCAGTGACTCATATATGCCCTGTCAGAGCACCCAGCCACATCTCAGCAATGAGAACACATCTATTAGACCAACAGCAAGGTACTCACCTATGTTGTTATGTGTGCTGGCCACTGACAATAGGAAAAGGATTTCTATGTGCCTTTTTGGAAGATTCTATTTAAAATTACCCGATCTTCTTTCTGTTTCTTTATTCTCCCATGGCAATGTCTCAATGATGTCGCATGACCTGTTTTAAACTGTGAGGAATAAACATAGGCATTTCCCTCTAGAAACAACAAGGATCTACATCCATATTTACAATGTGCCTTCAAAAAAGCCAATATTATATAGAATAGGAGGTTCGAGCTGACATTGTTCAGTTCTGTATGGCAGAAGTAGACCTCACTCCTGCTAGCAGTGTGGTAGAGGGATGGATGTAGGAATGACAAAAAGAATAATATAGAAGAAATAACTAGAATTGAGTTTTCCTTGTCTCTGTTTTTAATTCTTATGATAAATCAAGATTTACTGTAAGAGGTTTAAAGGTGAAGACATGGTAAAAGAAAACAGCTGTAGGACTTGAAAAATTAGGGGCTTTAAATTAAAATCCAAGGATATAACTGATGGGGGAAAGAGAATAAATTTCTATCTCTCTTTCTAAATTTCTATCTTTCTCTCCAGGTAAAATTATTTTTTATTTGCCACTGGGTAAGAGTGTGTATCCCTCTAATTAGTCCACCTTAGCTGCTGTAAAGTAACTTGTTAGAGCACACCAATTTGAGCATGTATATAAACTCACAGCAACTTCAAAATAGGTATTAAGAGAAAAAACATTTTCCCAAAGCTAAATAAATGTAGAATATCAGGATGTCTGAAGTTTATTTCTATCTGTCTTCAAAAAGCTGGGCTCTAAATATGAGACTTAAAAAGAATCACTGTCTGTCTAGGTCAAAGCTGTACCTGGCCCTGAACCACAAAAGTTCATTAAGGTCATTTAACGTCATTCATGCATTTCCAGTTCAACAGGAGATTATAAAACCACCATCATGGAGCAAACACTGGATCAGTTAGTCCATATTCAGTTGACATCAGACCTCAAAAAATCTTTCATACATGATGCTTTCATTTCTGAAACAAGTTTAAAATAGCTGATGTTCTAATTTGTTTTTTGCTTTTTTCTTTCTTAACTGCTTATTTGACATTCTTTCTTTGTTAGTCAGAGACATCTGTATCATTCTTAATGGGACACCTTTGAAAACTTCTTTTTTTCCAAACTGTAAATATTTATTTCCTTTTAAACATCTAGCAGAGTTCAGCAGCATTACTACAGCAGTGCCAAAGTCTAAATACCTGACAATGATTTTAAGCTGCAGAAGGGCTTTGCAATTATGACAGTGGCAAAGTACAGCTTTTGGGGGGTTGGAAGAGGGGAGACGACAAAAGCAAGGAAGGAGAGTGTTAGTCAGCAGAAGATATAAAGAGAAAAGTGAAATCTTTTGACAAGTAAAAAACTCCTGAGAGCCACAGAGTGAGAATAAACAAGAATTTTTTTTTTAATTTCTTTTAAGCACTGCCCAAGGGGAGTGCTTTGATGCAGAAATGATGTGTAGATATTTAAAACTACGCTGTCCTTATAGACACTGTAAACAGAGTGAGTGAGCACCTATGGAATCTAGAATATTAAACTGAATCCTGTAAATTTTTTGTCCAGTTTTGACTAACGTCTACTGTTATTTATTGTGGTTACTAATTATTTGAGTGCTGACTTTGCGTTTATACATCTGGTGAGTATTTCCGTTCTCTTGCTCCCCCACCTTGAGACCAGGGCCTTTTGGGACCATGGAAGATGTAAGACTGCTGAATAAAGGCTGTGCACCCTGTTCTGGGATGGTCTGTCCTGTGCACACCGAGGTGATGGAAGCAGGAGAAGTAGAGAGGAGGAGTAGGGCTGCTGGGCTGAGTGCGTGGCATGTGCCCAGGGCGCAGGGCTTGCTGGGCACTGCCGTACCAGAGGGGTCAGGGCCTGGCTGTGGCTCCAGCAGTGATTTTGGTTGAGCAGGTGCTGATCTGAGAAACTCTGTCACCAATGAACACTTGATCTGTGACGTCCCTCCAAAATTGCATATGGTGTTTCCGTGATAAAATTTTCAGAATTTCTTGATGTCTGTATTGTGTGGATTGTATTCAGATACTGCAAATTCCAGCTAAATGCCTTCAGCCAGGTGCCCCCACCTGCTTCCATTTTTTTCCGCAAAGACTCTGTAGCTGTGTCTAATATTTAACTTCAGAATCAACTTCTAAATCAAGAGCAGGATGGCACAAAGGTTTTCAGGGAAGCAGAATCCTCCTGAAATCCCCTAAAGAGTAAAAGACTTACTGTGTGGCTTTGGGAGTTCATTTAATCTCTTAGTGCCTTGATTCCAATCAAAAATGCTACATCAGATTTTTTGTCTTACAGTACTGTCAGTTACTTTGATGCTCTGGTAGTTAGTAGCATAAAAAGCTTTAGGAAAAAGTGGATCAATGCTGTATATATGAGTACCTCCAGGATTAAGAATTTAAAGAGCTCCTTTTCAAGGTAAGATTGATATGTAAATACCATATACTCCGAATGGCATTCCAAGGAATGAGATTCTCATAGGAAGCATAACAAGGAAAACATCCCCTTAGCAATATATTACTAGCTGTTTTGAAATTCGTGACTAGTCAGTTCATTTGCATTTATGTATTTCAATATATACTAGAGCTAACAATACTAGACACATCCTATTCAGCAATTTCTTGAACTGAATAATAGAATCTAAAATGAGCTTTAGATTTTCCAGTTAACCTCAGTACAGAAATATTTTTTTACCAGATTTCACTGTAGTTGTACAGAAAACCCATGAAGTTGAAAACCAAAATAGCTCAGTCCATGTGTTGCTTTTATGTCTCTAATAAGATGGCCTAATGGCCCTGCATTATATTTATGTGGAAACCAATAGAGCCTTTCTGTCAAGTTAGGACGCTTTTCGAACAATTTTGCTGTCATATTTCCTGTTAGCCTATATATACTTGATTTGTATTGACTAGCTGTTATTTCATTACACTATGTGCGTCTGATCATTAGTTGGATACTATTCAGAGAACAACTCTTTTGAAATCAGACTTTTTCAGATTAATATTTCTATCATTAAATGTAATCATTATATTCTCAATAGACAAAACTAGGTCATCATTTGGAGCAGTTGAGTTTCAGAGGCACATTTTCAGTGGCTTCTTCAACATACATTCCTATATGTAAAAAATATGAACTTTATAAATAAAGACATCTTTTAAATAAGCACTTCCATTTCTGTTTTCAGCTAATGTTACACAGTATTTTTAAAGAAGTGATAACTATTTATGGTGTGTTAAAAACTACACACATGATGAGGAAGTGTTTTTTTCCTAAAGACAGTGATTCAAATTATTTAGTTTGGTCTTGTAAATATAGTGAAATGAATTTAAATAAATGCCATGAATGTTAAGAGACTAGGTTCATAAATGTTCAGCATCCCAGATACAGTCTAACTAACTTCTATAACAACTACTCATTTGAAGAGTATTTCTTCAAAAATATATAGTTTTGAAAAGGTATAAATTTTTTAACAGAAAATCTTGTACCATGTTGTCGTGGTTTAACCCCAGCCGGCCACTGAGCACCACGCAGCCGCTCACTCACTCCCCCCGGGTGGGATGGGGGAGAGAATCAGAAGGATAAAAGTGAGAGAACTCGTGGGTTGAGATAAAGACAGTTTAATTGAGAAAGCAAAAGCCGCGCGCACAAGCAAAGCAAAGCAAGGAATTCATTCACCACTTCCCATCGGCAGGCAGATGTTCAGCCATCTCCAGGAAAGCAGGGCTCCATCACGCGTAACGGTTACTTGGGAAGACAAACGCCATCACTCCGAACGTCCCCCCCCTCCTTCTTCTTCGCCCAGCCTTATATGCTGAGCATGATGTCATATGGTATGGAATACCCCATTGGCCAGCTGGGCCAGCCGTCGTGGCCACGTTCCCTCTCAGCCCCCTGCACACCTGGCAGGGCACGGGAAGACAAAAAGTCCTTGACTAGCGTAAACATTACCTAGCAACAACCAAAACATCAGTGTGTCATCAACATTATTCTCACACTACATCCAAAACACAGCACTGTACCAGTTAATAGGAAGAAAATCAACTCCATCCCAGCCGAAACCAGGACACATGTTTAATAATATTATGTAGAAAATTGCCTGTAAACTTCTTTCACAATGAAGTGAGACCCATTATATTTTGTGGTTGGGTACATATTGCCTATGCTGAAAAAAATATTACAGAGGAAAAATTACTAGAAGACTATGAAGCAGCACAAATACAGTGGGACTTGTGGTTGAAACAGTGAAAACTGATCACTGTCTTATTTAATGGAAGCTCTTAAAACCTTCTGTTTATAAACAAGACAAATAAAAATGTTGCTGGGATTTCCAGGACTCTCCATTTATTTGGAACCTTGGCAAAGACCCAATCTCATGGTCTTCAGGTCTACTGCTGGTATCCAGCTTATGTAACGTATTTCAAGCACCAAATCAATGCTGTCTTCAAAGCAGATAAAGATGTTCTGTTTCCTAGTTAGAAAACTGTTTCATGATCTTATTGTTCTGTATTGTTCTCCTTATGACTTTCAATCTCTGTTTACTCATTGACAGTTTGTTGTCACCTACTCTTGTGCTACTACTGCCATTTACTTTAACTAGTTCTTTCCACTGCTTGATGTTTATCTGCCTGATTTATTAGCAAATAGTAAGCCTTTCTTGGTGTTTGCTGAAGAAGCCAAGTACTTTCAGTCCCCTGTTTTGTATACCATACTGTAAAAGTAGTCCTTTTGAATCTCATTCCACCCATCTCTACTTGAAAACAGATTCTTCAACAAATGATAAGTGAAATCTAAATCATCCCTATACTCATATGATCATTACTATGTTTTGAAGTCTTTGCACTGTGCTAGTACAGTTACAGAGATCTGCAAGACTTGAGAGTCCACCATGCAGAATGTAGACTAAATGATCTAGCCATTCAAGCCAAGCAGAAGGTGCACTTGCCAAACGGTATTTATGTGATTTGAATCCACCTGCAAGGAGATATAGTGCAGATCAAATATATCTATTCTAATGCAGTCTAATAGGGCTCTCACAGAAGAAAGCCAGGTTGTAATCTACCTCATCTCAATTTCCTTGTAGTTAATTTAGAAATATTTAGGCTTTGGAAGGGTGAGGAACAGGAGATGGAAAATATATGGCATACAAGAATACATGTGTTTAAGTTGTACATGCAAATAATATTTCATAAAAAGCTTTGCATAAAACAGAAGCCTATCATTAAATAGACTAAGGCTTTGATTACTAGCCAGTAACAGAGTAATTTTTAAATATGTCAGACATCTTTTACATTTCCTAAAAATGAGTCACTTAGATTCTGATCAAAAGTTTCCATACAGAACACAAAGAAAACAGGTAAATTTACTTGGACTCTATATCATATGCAAAATGGAGTCACGTATACATATTTTTATATAATTTATAAAATAAAGAGACTTAAATCTGCCAGTTGGGATTTGAAAAAATAGAATACTAAATGATAAATTAATTTAACTGTAAAACATATAACATTTTTTTTGCAAAGCTTTCTGAACTTAATAACTGTTCACAGAATATTTCTTATAGGTGTTTCTATCCACTTTAGTGAAGCAAGGTCTGTTAGATCCTCACACATCTTCACAGCAGTTGCACTGCACAATGCACAAGTGCACAATGAAGTGCTTATCATATGTTTTTCAGAGAGGCATAGAAAGCCAAGATGTCAGTTTAGTTGGAACAAACATTTTAGCTCCCTGTTTTCCCCACAAGATACGTTTTCCAGACCAGTCTTGCAAATTGTATTTGTACGTTCACGCAAACATCTCCACTGAAGCTTTCTATATTTAAATACAAATTGATTACTTACATGAACAGAAGCTTTGGCTGGGGTATTTTTCTGCCATGGAGGGCAGGTGACACTGTTGCATTGGGATGCCAGTGGAAGTGGTACCTAGCTGAGACCTCGGCTTCTGTGGTCAGCAGTACCCTGTTATTGCACTGGGGGGACAGAGGATTAGGCAAGTAGAAATGTAGATAAAAGAAAGAAAGAAAGAGAAAAATAAGGAAAACAGTTTTAATGGAATAATGCTGTCGAAGTAGAAGCTAGATGAGAAACTAGGTGGCAGAAACAGTGGCAATCACATAGGTTCAATTTTACATTCTTCCTTTAAATTAAATATCTCAGTAGGGAACGAACGAACAACTTCCCAAATACCATATTTCCTAAAAGACCTTAGTCATTCCTCACTGACTTAATTTTCTCAAGGAATGAAGTATTTCCCAACTGGTTGATCCACAGCCTGTAATTCCATTTTCTACCCAAGAAAGATGTTTGTACAGTCTGGAAACCATGTAGACCCCTCTTAAATCTGTTTTAAAGTCTGTTTTGTTTTGCATGTCTGATCCAGCTGTAAGCAGTGGTGGTTTAAATGCAAGATCTGACTCTATACTGACGTGTCAACAAAAAAAAAGAGATTCAGCGACATACATGGGGCAGTTGCCATATTCCTTCCCAAAAGTGAAAAGATTTTTTTTTTTTAATGGTACACTATATTCAGATATGTCAGGGAAGCTTCAGTTTTACATTGTTAAAACTTTCTCAATTTTTTGAAGAGCTTGCAGCTGTACGAGCTTTTGCTGTGATAAAAAGAATATAAGAAACATGAAACATGTAGCCGTAGACAACACCTGCTTTTAGCACTCTGTGAGGAATCCAGGCCTTGGAGGTGCCCCAAAAACTCAGTGTTCTGAAAGGAAGAGTCAAGAACATGTATGTTTGGCAGATGCAAATTTTTTTATGAAGTGAATTTCACTGCTGAGGACCCTGCCTTCCCAACATATGTATCCATACTGAGTGCTTGAAGCAGACATTGTGAATTGTCCTTATATATGTTCAACTCATATGTATGTCTTTTTTTCATCAGATTCACTACAACTTTGAATTCAATACAAACTTTGAATACTACCATGCTAAACCAAACCTGAATAACTATCCTCTTCAAATTCTGCATGTGCACATAACAGAAATAGGAGAGTTATAGCAGAACTCTTAAGTTAAAATGTAGCTTTTACCTTTATGGAAAAAATACAACAGCCAAAATTAAAATATATACTTGTTGTCTACAAGACTAATAAGAAACCGGATTGCATCATTAGTCACATACACACAATATGAAGATAAATTCCACTTCATGCCAAATTGTCAGGAGAAATAACAATACTAAACTAAGGTCTTTGTTTTGCAGAGAATCTTAAAGAGTTAGGGTATATAAAAATGAACCTGTGTTTATTAATACAAACATACACACACTGAACATACACTGAATATACGTATGTGGATATATATGTATATCTGTGTGCATATATATTGGGTATGTCCAACATAATGCAAGAAAATACTCATGGCTACAACTTGATTTGCAAATAACTTGCCTTGTCTTATACAAGACTGAAAGTAACCACAATAGTTTGGAAACGATAACAAGTTTCAGAATACAGCGGATGTGGTCAGCTGTGGCTGAAGCATGTACTTCAAACGCTGTGTGAATTGATTTAGCTTACAGAGGTCTTTGGTACACAGAGGCTAGAGCTTTTAGCACTTTCTTTAGTAATGCGGCCACAAATACTGTTACTGCTATGATAATTTAATGATAGCTTTTTATTGTGGTCTTTGTGGTATGATCTAGAGTAACTCAGTGGGGTATTTTAACACCATTTTACAGTGTTTATAAAACTTCAGATCCAGAATTGCAAATTCCACAGAAGTTACTTTGCTTTGTATGTTTGACTTATTGGATTTAACAAATTTATTTTTCATGGACATTCAGTGCAGTGCACAAAAAACTTAGTTAGCATCCCTGTGAGGTACCAATAATCACTCTCAAAAGCTTATCTTCAGCTGATGCTCGTTTAACACCCAGAGGGACTCTCTGAAAATACATACAATTGTACATCTGCACAAAAGGACAGAAGATCAAATTTTATGTGACATGCTGAACCTAATGGAGTCACGAATGTGAATCAGCGGTGAACTTGGCTCACATACTGTATGGTTGAGATTAGACAATCTGTGGAGGCATCACATCAGATATAAACACTTACTTCCCCATTAAAGGGAGACAACAATTTGAAATTAGAAAGCTTCATTAAGGGAGGTTACTAGTGTTTGTCTTTTATTATGAATGGCACTGGGAAGCAATACTGGTCAATCAAGTACTGTCACATGAACTGTCAAGTTAAGAGGTAGACACTGAAGTGGCATGAGAAACCAAAAGAAATTGATTGTTTGTATTTCACTATAACCACTGCTTTCCTTACTTTATAAAAAAAAAAAATCAAAGTGAATATTCTCATTAGAAGAGACATTGCCTCTAGATAATTAAATCTATACTAATATAATATCAGGTAGTATCTTGTGTTCCCACAGATGCATTGTTTTGTGGTTTATTTCTGCATATTATGAATGTCTACATTGTTACTTGGGCTGAACTTTCCAAAGTTCATGCTGTCCACGTACAAGTTAAGCGCACAGGCCTGGGCCACAAAATCATTTTACAGCAGACAAAAAAGCTGTCAGCATGCTCAGAGCCAGAATCCTGAGTGAAATGTATGCAGAGTCTAACAGATTTTTCTAACAGTAGAGCCTGTATAGAATAGTGAAAACATTTATTTATTTATTTAAGAAATTAAAAATGCCCTCTCCCAAGGATTTTTTATTTTTTTTTAGACACCAATAAAGTTTAGATATACAATTCACTATTTTTAATGAATTTCATATGTTAAAGTGCACATTTTTCAGTGATTGAGAGATTTTTTAATTTTACAAAATAGTATAAAAAAATTTGCAGGTGTAGCAGCTTCTCTAAGCTACCCTAAGTTAACTTTTTTTTCCTTGGATTCTTTCAGTACCATCCATTCTTTCTTCTAGCACTGTGGACTATATGGCATAAACCATTCATATGAGAAACCTGAAAATATTAAAAAGCATCACTTTTTAGAGCACTGCCTAAATTCCATGTATATAGGGTATACATATACCACACAGACAATGCATATGTACTTGCAGATACATATACAAAACCACTTATATATAATAATTATATTCTTTGAGTACAAACTGCTGAAGATTTTTTTAGTGAACATAGAATTTATTTGTTGGTTTGTCTCTTTTCAATGTAAGTGAAAAACCTGATCTAAAATAAGAATTACTGAAATCTTTCAGATTCACAAAGAGAAAACCAGTTGCCTGTTGCTGTCAATCATGCTGTTTAGCACAGTCTTCCTGGACTGGATTCTATAAGTTTTAATCAGCTAATCATTAATTCAAACCCCCTGAATTACTGTAATCTTGTGATAGGTGAATTCATGTACATGATGTTTTCCTCTCAAAAGGAAGCTGTCTACATTATATCTTGTGTCAAAGACTTATTCTATTAAAACAATAAGTGGCTCAAGAAGAAAATGAAAGGTTCGTGATTCATTTTAGAGCAATTGTTTTGATTTCTGTTGTGAAAATGCTACCATTCTTTCTTTAGATGGATGTACTATCAGGAAGAGCACAACGAATTACCACCTTTCCCAGAAAACCCTTTTCAGCCTCAGCGCACTCTTTTTGATAATTTGTGTTTCAGTAATTGCTGCTTTGGCACATTTGTAGGTCATATATAGTCTGCTGAACTTGTGTTATCCAGTATTCACATAATCAATATAAAACATTAGCACATACATACAGGATGCATCTAAGGTGTGGTCCTATGGAACTTGTTTAATTACCAAGATTCCTAAAACTGCCCTTTAATCCTCTCCAGATTTTCAGATAAATAAGATTGCTACCTACATGCAACAACAATGACATTCTGAGCACACCAAGATAAAGGTGTAAATCAAGGTTGTAAATCAAATCACAGTGTAGTGATGCTTTAACACTCGAGTCACCTTCATTATTTACATATACTTTTAAGAAACTGTTAGTGTAGTCTAGGACTGCAAACAGTTATTTAAGCAAAGAAAGGTTTTTTGAGTATGCAGTTCTTAGATAAGAACTTGCCTCTCTTGCCAAGGAAGCAGTGTGCTAATCTTTTACATCACAGAGCTTCTTATTCATGGGTGTTTATTTACCCACAAAGGTCTTGAACTTTCTCCTCTGAAGTCAATTGGAGTTTATCTTCTGAATGGAAATAGTGGGTCTGGCAGCTAAACTAATCTGAAATCACTATCCCTGCTTTGACGTTGAAGTCAAGAATTTGTAGGCCTAATTGCAATAAACTATGGTAAAAGTCTCTTAAGGACTCCTAGTGTATATTAACTGTGGGCTACTCTGAACTTTTTGCAGAGTTGAGAAATACATTCGAAGCATCACTTGAAAAGCAGCCTTGCAAATATTTCTTGGATTCTTTTTAAAATAATGTTTTTCACCAGAACCAAGTTAAAGGAAGTGTCCATTAAATTTTATGGTGATCAGATCACTGAGACCTGTCACAAATTCATTGTATATGACATCTACAGCCATATCTGCTGAGTACATTGCCAGTATTATTAGAATTGATTCATAATGAATGATTGAGGTTTAAAACTTAAAATTAATTGTCTCTCATTTTTTTAAGTGTCCAATCATTATGAATTCATTCAGCATTATTGCAAGAGTTCATGACAAAAAACTAAGCAAAGCTTTGAAGGATGCATTTAATTTGTTATACTATGAAATGTTATGGTAGAATAATAAACCTCCTAACAGCCTTAATATACTGCACATCACAGAAAGATTTTTAATGAAAACCAAATGCATAAATTATTTTAAAGCCTGTTCAATGAGTAACAATAGAGCTTATTTCCCTGAATTATGTGTATGCTTGAAGCTTTCACAGGAAAGATGCAGAGGAGGAAGAATGAGAAAGATAAACTCTTTCACACACTTATTGAGTAGTGGTCAGGACACAGACTTAAAATGTGATCAAGACCCTCCTTTGCTTAGCTCATAGTAATTTTTACTTAGAAGTTAGCAAAACAGGATTTTGCTTTTCAGTGATTGTAGTAATGTCCTGTTCTTCCATAGCCCTTACAGAGCTGCTGGTAGTCTCTCTTTTTTGTGGGGAGATCACCAGCAGAGTGGAACATAGTGTACTTTATAGGAAAATGTTCTTCATTAGTACAGCAATATGTCACTTAGAAGCTTGGTTCAGAAAGACTGTACAGCAGCTTTGGCTTAGGACAACATCATTATGTCTATTTGTTGACTCGTAAGTGATCTGCCATTTAAAAATGTGTAACACCCACATACATAAAGTCTAGTGAAAAAAAATAAAGAAAAAAAAACTTTTAGGAAATTCCCAAAGTTTGGAAAAGACTGATTCCTGTTATCTGAATCTACTAACTTTCATAGGGATATTAACACATTAATACACAATATGCATATATTTTTATTTTCAAATACATGTTCTAATTTTGAGTCACTCTATGTATAATGAAGATTTTAGAACTTTGTACACATGAAATATAGAGAGAGATACTAAGATATCAGATATGACGTTGATTACCAATATTTTAATTCCTTTTAGCAACGTTATCCAAAGTACTTATTGAGGACGAGCTGATTTTTACTCATAAATACTTGATAATTTTCTCTGAAGCTCAGAGACTAGCATCAATGTTAATTTTAATAATACATTATATATTATTTAATAAGTACAATAAAGAACTAATTTTGATGGAATAAATAAACTTGTACAGGCAAAGATGTTAACCAGACCAGCTGTTTTATACTATTAACAGTTAAATATGATTTGGATTTTTAAGCAGTGGCCAGAGCAAATAGCTGCTGTTCTATTCATGCCAAAACATATTATTTTCTTAACTGGCTATTAATGATAAAAAGGAAGATAATAAAGCATATGAAGTATGGAGTGTTAAGATTTTAACAGCGTCCCATTTCCCCCTTTTTGCTATTCAAGGGAGAGTTTTATAAGAAAAGAAAAACTTATGTTATGTTTTAGGATGATATTAACTATCATTAAAGATGATAGTTAATGGGAATAGGTAAAAAACCACAAGTTAAGATAGGTTGAAGTTGTGGCTATGGATGTTGCTGTGGATGTTGTTGCCACAGAAACACTCCAGTTTCATTTCCTTAAGGAAAGACTGTTTACAAAGAAAAGAACAGAAAGTTAGAAATAAGTCCTGGAGTGAACAAATGAAGCAGCAGTAAGCCCAGGTTTTATTTGGGAAGTAGGTGGTGAAATTACAGTCCTTCTGGTCATTGTGGCTGAGGTTTTGGTTGAGCCTGAGACCCCTAAATTTACATTTATACTTGTGAGTTAGGCATCTCCATCCCCATCAGTGTCAGAGGAGATCGAGTTCATGTGGTCAGTGTATCCTAGGGAGCTTTTCAGCTATCACCTACCAGGTATCAATGCTAGGGAGAGTATCCTGACAGCGCAGGTTGCCTACCCTTTTCTTATTTTGTTAACCAGTTTGGCTACATTTTCTTCATGACAATTTGATCTATTTCCCATTTCAGACTCATTTATCAGATTCCCTGGATAGCAATTGACATTTTCCATGTAATAGTTCCGTCTTTCCATCTTAAAATTTGCTGAGTTTAAGAACTAATTTATGAAACAAGATGATCTGAATGTTTATTACCTTGAGCAGCTCCATATAGTAGTAATGCTGGCTTGCAATATTTATAGTAATAGCTCTGGTCCTCTGTGCATCTTTTCTACCTAGCAATTAGACACATTTTTTATCATGAAAACACATACATTTTTAATGTTTGATATAAACTTACATTTAAAAAAAGGAGCCAAATAGAGCCAAATTATTTTTGAGTTTTTCTATTCAGCATAACTTCTATATTTCCATTAGCTTCTGTCTTGGATGTTTTCTGTATAAACACCATTATAATGAAAATTCAATAGAAATTACTCTTGAACTTATGGGTCCATAAAATGATATTGCTGTATGTTGAGACTTTATTGGTCTTTAGAAACAAATGAACCTTTCGTTTTTGGTTAACAAATAAGGCACAAAAATGATTTTTAAAGTACACTCTAAGAAGTCAATTTATGACAAGTTTTGTTGCTAAGATATGAAGTCATCATTCTTGTTCTGCTTGAATTGGTTTGCATTGGCTGCATGAATTGTACGTGCAAGAAAAGGGCAAAAAGCTATTTACTAAACATAGTTTCAACTACAGCAACTGTTTATAATTTTTGAAAAGATCAGGAAATTTATCAGGGTTACATTTTTGAACAATGTAAATTTTCTGTGTGATAATTTCTGGGGAGTGGCAAAGGCAGACAACCATCAGGGAAAGGTGGCTATGAGGTAGCTATTATTGTCAGCTTTGGCAATATGAATGCGATGAAGATGGAGGTAGCTGTAAGGCTGGAGGGGGCTGACAGAACTAGATAATGGAGGGAAGGGTGGGCTCAGGGGAGATGACTGTGTGTACAATTGAAGAAACAAAAGAAACTCTGGGTTGAAAATAGACACGACAAAAAATCTTTCGTTCATCTCAGGAACACTTACTTTGAAAGTTATTTCCTCACAGATAGAGGGTGCTCTATAACCAGTATCTGAACCCCTGATGGACAAAGCACAGCTTTAAAATAGAAAATATGGTATCTACTCCTATCTTTACCTGGTGGCTACTTTTTGTCCCAAGAAACTACTGGCAGTAGTTTAGGACTTTTTGCATGCTAGTGGCTAGACTGGCTCAGTAACCCCAGCAGAAAGCTCAGCCGTTTCAGTGCGTACAGAATTTGGTCTGTAGAGTTTGTGAATGAAGTAAGACAACAACAGGGATAAGGTGAGGTTAGGAAGCCCAGTGAAAGGATAGGCTATGATCAATTGTAATGTTTTAACTGTGGATCAACAGTCTATATTTTTCTTCTACTTGGGAGCACTCTAATCCTATCTTATCCACAAGGATAATTAAAGTCTATAAAATAGATTACACATCCTAGAAATACAAAGTACTTTACCACCATGTAGAGATGATGATTTACTTCTGGTTTACAGAAGAAGACAGTACCTTCTTAGTCAACAGTAGTACTTCAAGCAGAGGTCCTTTGCAGCACAGGACTATCCACATACAGATTTTTCTATTTTGCCTAATGGAAGAGGATCATAGCACAAGATGTTATGTGTTCAGGCAGCAGCTGTGTAATCTATATTTACAGTGCTAAACTTCCATATTTATTTTGCTGCTCGCCTGCTGAACTTGCCTCCTGCCAGGTACTATATTGATGATTAAGTTTATTTTCAGAAAGCTGACATGCCCTCCATTTATCTGTTGATAAAATTATGACAACTTTTAACTACTTTTTAAGTCATAAAATCTTACAACTTCGCACCTCTTGAATCTTTTTGTTTAAACACATTCTTTTCATGTAAATATATGAAGGATAAAAAATTATGAATATGCTTTGGTCTTTATCTTTTACCTTTTGTTTTTTGTTTGTTGTCTTCTTTATGCCTTTACAGCAGTGCTAAATGCTGTGGAGATACACTCAAACAGAAAACAATAATTTTTGCACAATTAGATGTCAGGAGATTTATCATCGGAGCTGAAGGTGACCTGTAACAAGGCCTTGCAGAGAATTCAGAATTATTTCAGGGGCAAAGGAGGAAGAATTCCCATGGAGTTTTTTTCCTCCTAGGAATCAGAGTTTGGTAAGGGCTTGGTAAACACAGAAATGAAGGGAAACTAACAATGAATGTAATCTTCTGAGAAAGCAGTTAATAGCTCAATAAATATGATTGTTTCAGGTTTTTGTTATTATTCCTTTGAGCTACTTGCCCATATAACATAGATAGAGACACATCATTTTAAAGCTGCCTTGCATAAAGTTTCTCTAGTCAAGTCAGGATTAAGTCAAGAATCTGGAACCATATTCAAACCTGCATAGACTCCAGGACTTTTGTTTTGATCCCAGCAGTAGTATCCACACAGTAAAGTATTTACTTTTCTTGCCACTGCTACAATCAGGCTTGATTGATTAGATCTATTATTCTGAAACTGTTCTCAAGATCAAGTATTTTTTAAGTTTCTACTATCAAGAGTGCATTTTTTAAAATTGTAATATTCCAGCTTAAGAACTGTTAAAGTCTTAATTCCTGAGCTGCCTTTTCTTCACTTAAAATTTCATACACATAATAGTGTTGGGGTTTTGTTTGTTTGTTTGATATTTGTTGGGTGGTGTTTTTTTTTTTTTTTAAACTGCAAAGGGACACACAGAGGTCTCAAGAGTTGGTTAAAATTTCATTCCTTTAGCAAGATACCCAGCCATCCTAGTCCTTAATATACACACAAGACACCATAAAAAGTTGCTGTGAAAAAGGATTATGTTAAGAAGCTTGTGCTACCCAATGGATAAATGTTAAAATTAGATATATGTTGGGTTTTTTATATGTATGTACTCAATAAATGTATTATTGCCTTGCAGCTTTGCTTTCCCACTACGTATTACTCTAAGATGACATATTCACTGTCATCTTCAAAGTAAGAATTCAGTATTGTATTATTTTTTTGACTGAAACAAACAAGGCCAGCTACACAACATCAGCCAATGGCCTATTAAAGCAGCTTTGCTGGTTCATGTCATTTGTGCTTTCACAAGGTCAATGGTAATTTTACTTACATAAAAAGAAAATAGGCAGTAAGTGACATTAATACTCTGCTTTTTTGCTTTTAGAAAAGCTTGTATCTGTCATCCCAGTCCATTGTCTTGTAGCATCATATTGAAATGATCCCTCCAAACATCTCCTGAACATACAAGGGATTACAGACTAATTTATCTTGGTTTGTATTGTTTGGAGGAAAAAATGCCTTCTTTCAAAGAATAGGAGTACTTTATTGGGCTGTTTGATGAAAGTGAAATGAGAGGGATTGGACACCTGTTCTGTTCAATACTATAGCTCAAAATGGAGATTTTGTGAATATGCAGCATTCACATTTCTTAAAAGCTATTTTAACAGATTTTACGCTTGCTCAGGAAATGGGAGAAATAACATTTCTCTTTCTCTTTTCTGTTTTTGTTACAGTTTCATGGGGTAAAGTGGCTGGCATTATTTGGAGAAGTAGACTCATTAGGCACAGTAATATGTGGCTAATTTGGAAGGTTGCTGCCCACAGAGGCTGTGACTTTTCACTTCAATACATCTCACTTCCATGGGAATAATGGTTCTTTGTTTAGTTTCTAATTTGAGAACCTGCTTAACACATGTCACACACTGCCCTAGATATTCAAGGAATCCTTTGACCTTCAAAAAGCAGGTAATTATTCAAAATCTCTCATTGTGTATGTTCAACACTTTTTTTTATGTCTGTGACTAGGAAGCAAGGAATAGGTGTTTTCTCCACAGCTAGAGAAACCCACTAGGATTCTTAATGAATAACAGTACATAATGAGACTTCCAGATGTTCCAGAACTTTAAGACATCAATGAAGTTACATTTCTGAAGCTTTTCTTTGTCTAGTCACTGATTTAATGCACACACTTTCCCTTCTTTTATCAGAGTTCTGTTGGGCTGAGAAGAACATTAATACTGATCTCTCTCACAAGTTAAAAAATTCTTAAAGAACATTTATGTTGTTAGGTGTGAAAATGCGTGCCTAAATTAACAGCATTCTTCTTCACCTTTAGTGAAACACTTTCCCTTATTCTTTTAAAAACAAACACTGAAGCAATTAAAAAACAACAAACAAACTGAGAACAGCACCTAAACAGATGAAACCTAAAGGAAATGCTTCCAGTATGTATTTAAAAGCAATACAGGTAAGTAAGATCAAATATTTAAGTGGTAATTAATTCTAGGTTTTGCAGCTGTTGAAACTATAATTGCATATTAATAACTCCAAGTGGCTTTAGAGTTGATAAAAGAAATAATTTCTGTGATAAAGGGAGCTTCTTTCCAGGACCAAGATGCTTTTTTTTTTGCTTTGGAATCAAATCTAGCATGTGTTATATTAATTTTCTTAGAGTTTGTCCATCAAATTAACCAAATCCTGAGAAAAAAATACAATCTAGAGCGATAAATCCTTGTCCATAAGTTCTAATAAAAGCACCATCACGTAAAAGTGGTAAGAAGTCCACTAAGCATAGATGTATAAAACAGCAAAGATGTCTGTTATTATTTTTGTGAACTAGTTGGAACAAGCTTCCCATAGATGAATAGATAGATATACCAATGGGCATCACAATTAATGAAACACAGTATCCCAATAATTTCAGTCCCATGATTGATTAACTTTTGTATTTAACAACAACAGATCTGTAAAAGACACCTTTCCTTGGGTAGAGCCCTTACAGGTTCTAATTTCAAGACAGCTCTTTGCAGGATAAGAAGGAATGAACCACCACCCCTTTCCTCTCCACAGAGAAACAGAAATGTCTCTTCTTCCTGGCCACCTTTTTTCACAAAACTTGTGGGAAGGTGACCATCTATGGCTACCTAGTGCAACCTGCAACCATACTGTATCAAATTCAAATTTGACCCATATTGCAAATGACAATGGAACCAGAGTAACTTGGATTCAAAGAAACAGAATTTTGGACCAAAATAAATAGTTTTATATTTTTTAAAAGATACATAATACTATTTTATTTAAGAGTATCTTAACAAAAAATGTAGGACTTCTGAATTTAAGATTGAAAAAGTAAAGTAGCTTTCATGCAGTAATCTTTTTCAGGTATAAAAATCTTTCAAAATTCAAATTAAGAATACTTTTTAAAAAAATAAAGTGATAAAATCCTGTTAATAATTTTCTTTTCAAGATAAAGTAAATTTACATGCACAAACTAATGATAAAGCAAAGAAATTTGTAGTTCCATTGTGTTAGTCATTCACAGTGGTAATAAGAAGTAATACCATACCTAATTTAATTAAACTAAATGTTGTTGTCTTAATTTATCTAGCTATTGCAATTTAATCACTGTTAAATGGGGATCATCTTTTAATTAAAATTGAGACTAATTAATGGTTTCAGTTGTTGTTTGCATGAAAGATGATGTTTTGAATGGAAAAACCACAAAACCTTTTATGAGGGAAAGAAATCACTTACAACATTGCCTTAGGCAATCAAAGCATTCCCAATACTATGAAAATATATTATTATGTTAAACAGAGAGTAGAATTTTCCCCTGCACTCCACCCCCATCATACTCACAGAGGCAGAAAGAGAGAGAATCAGCAATTGAGTTGGCATTGAATTTACTCCCAAGGAATCTTCCCACTCCATCACATTTCACATTTCTTAGTGCTCACCAGGTCACACTGTGCAGGTGCTGGGGAAAGGATTTGACTTTGTTCACTGCAGGAGTTTTCATCAAGACTGAGAGAGAAAGAGAGAGAGAGAGAATGAGCTGACACACAATTTTGCCATAGTACAAGGCTGGAAACCTCCAGGTAAGTTCCTGGTTCCAAAAGAGGGATATCTTGAATCCCAGTATTTTTTCACAGCAAAAAAAATGTGTTTCACTGGAATTGAGGAACTAGCTGGGTCATTACAGAGCTGACCCAGAATTTGATTTTATTACAAATATCTCAGGATAGATAATTGGAGGATGGGGAGAAAAGAGGAGAGGACTAAGATGAAAATTCAGCCTTTGTCAGCTTTTCTTCATGATTTTCAGATATGCAAAGTTTCAGACAGTTTTGAAGGAAACTTGCTGTGAGAGAAAATAAGCAACAAATTATCTGTCTGAAGAGTACACTTTAAAAAAATTATATTTTAAAACCCTAAACACACTTTTCAGTCTCATGGTGATTCTTTTGTAAATTGACATTAAATGTTGATTTGCATAAAAAATGTAAAAATGAGTTCAAGGTAGAAAGCAGAGTATGATTGGGGGAAAAAAAGAAGAAACAAGTGAAGATAAGAGAATATTTAGAACTTGTCACTTAACATTTTTTAGCCATCCTTGAAACCTGTATCTGAAAATAGCTGAAGATTTTTGATAGGTCTGAATAACTGCTAGTCTTTTCCTTGATGTACATCAGATGGAATAATATAGATGTATAAGAAAATGAGTTTCGTACCGTTCACTGATTAAATTGATACTTACCTGCTGAAAACTTCAGCAGCTGGTTGTGAAATCCATTTGTGCTTTTTCCTGTCTAATTTTGTGGTTTGTGGGGGCTTTTTCTTACTATTCAGTTACTTTAAAGTTTTATTACAATGATAAGAAATGGAAATTATATACATTCTGGAGATAAAATTAAAGTACTTGTTTGCTATTTTACAGGTGAACTGCCAACTTTTCGAGAGCTGGATTTTCTCATCTTGTGTGACCAGCACCTCTGATATATCAGCACACCTACAATGTTACGCAAAAAATTGTAATGTGTTCTATCAAATGTTTGGCCAAACTGAATGTTATAATATATAATATTTATATATAAATGAATGCTATAATCAGAAAGATATGAGCTACTCCTCAACATCCAGGCTCTTTAAGGATTTTGTGAACTCTCAGAGTCCTAACCAGCTAGTTATGAGGCATAAAGAGGATGTTTTCCATCATTTTCAGTAGGATTGTATTTCCTAACTACAAATTTTTTAGACCTTCTTATTTCTGTGGAAGATGCGAAGGTACAATGTCACTGTCTGAGGAAGTTACTCACAGCATTAAAGACCCTCTGATTTATCACAAGGGTTGACTTTTTTTCTTATTCTAGCTTCTGTCGTACTTAATATACATACAACCATAAGCAGAAACTATCAGAGGGCATAATGACAGACTTCGCCTGCCCATTTATTTATTTTTTCAAAGCATAACTTTACATTACTTAGTATATCAGGAAGATTTTCTGCTTCATTAAAACTGGTTGATAAAGGGTTTATGATTTTCTTGGCCAAGTTTTCACTCAAACTGAAAAATAAATTATTAGAGGGCTTTTTTCTTCTTAAAAGCAGAAAAGATAAATTTGTATATCAACATAAAGTATTTCAGTCATGATAAAATAACAAAAATATAATTTCAAACCAAACTGGTTCCTTTCAGAAAGTGTCAAAACACTTCACTGACAATTTTCAAAATTCACTCGTTTCTTCTACAGCAGCTACTTTGCTATTGAAACATAAATTGCAAGTAGTTTTGGATCTCCTACAGCTCTGCTTTTGCAAGTTTATTATCTAGCTGCTTAAAATACCATATCAAAGTATAGTCCTAATGTATCTGGGACAGGTTTTTATTTATCTAAATTGGATTTTAACTACTTTAACCCAAGCCAAATTTCATGAATTTGTGCCTTGTCCATTCCCCCTGCAAAAGAAAAAAAAAAAAACAACAAAACAAAAAAACTAAAAATAAACTAAACATACAACTTCTTCTTTAGCTCTTCCTCTGTTATGTAGGAGCACTCCAAATCTTCTGCAATATGAAGAGGATGTGATACAATATAGTTGTATAGCATGAGGATAGCATACCTTCATGAACTGGTGGTCTTTCAAATAGTCTTTTACCAGAGAACATGGAACTTTGACTCTATAAATATTTGTATATATGCATACATAGATGCATATATAATTTATAGCCCATGTAAAGCCAACATCTTCGTGTATTAAGGAAAACCTAACTGAACACTCCAATGCCATCATATAAAGTGTCCTGGTTTTGGCTGGGATAGAGTTAATTTTCTTCCTAGTAGTTAGTATAGTGCTGTNTTACATAAGGACTCTTCTACAGTAGCATTTCAGTAGTCTGACAGTAGAGGACCTTTTATTGCAGTGATAAAATTACAATGAAATTAAGAGCTTTCAATACTCATGTGGTCTAATAGAACTCATGATATATATAACAGTGGAGTATGAAACCCTTTAATCTGTTAAGTTTAACCTGTAAAATCTCCTCTTTTCTGAAATAGAAAGGAGAGAACATTGGGCGTTAAAAGGAAAATAAAATGAAAAAGACAATACAGCCAGTGGGAGACAAAAAATAGCAAGGGCAAGGAATATAGTAAAATAGATTGACAAGTACCTGTAAAACTGCTGCCTACACAGTACATTGCAAATTACAAGTCATGGTCTATAGACAAAGCATTTGTAACAGCTGAGTTATCAAAAGGACTTAGTCCAAGGCTTTAAAAAGCCATTTTGTCATTTTATGGAAAAAAAGAAAAAAAAAATTTGTTTGTAAGGCATCACAAGTCAAAGTCATCAAAATACACAGAAGTAAAATCTGCAGTGGGGTAGAAGCTACTCAGGACATGCAGGGAAGAGCATTGCAGAAAGAAATGTTAGCATTTAAAGTGAAAAATTAGGGACAAAATGAAATGACTCAGACGAGCTAGCTGACACACCCTATACACATCATGCATGAGATCATATTATATATGCAAATCTAACAATACATGGCAATTCTTCTGTGGTAATGCGCTAGTACTTCCAGAGAGACTGTTGAAAGGCAAACATCCCAGAGTTCCTTAAGAATTGAACCTTAAAGTCTTAAATAGAAATTTATGATTGAGAAGAGAGGATTTTGAGTATTACGAAGATGTGCGTGCATAACCGTACCAGTAAATTAAATGTGCCTGGAATGAATCTCAGTATCTGAGGCCAGCTGACACAGAATGGCCTGTATCCGTAGTATTAAAACCTCTTATTTCTTGGAGCACAGCAATTGGATGAAAATGTTTATTGGGCATTACTCCTGAGTTGTGTTTAGAACTTCAGTTGGGTTTGGAAGGATATTTGTTGGCCTGGGCCAAAACTATTTCATAGACTGCTCTTGCATTTCAAGAATATGGGAAATCACAGGGCAGAATACTCCTGTCAGGCTTAATCTTATTAGTGTAAACACATTCATGAATTTCCAGTAAGTGAAAATTCATTATAAAGACAAATCACTGACACATACTACATCAACAAATCGTATCCCTTACACATGGACTGTTAAGTTCTCCCTTTAAGAATCAGGTTTACATTTGCTTTCTACATCATATGCTTTCCATATTTGACAGAAAGTGAATTCTCTGCAATGCAGTAGGAAACAGAAAATTATTTTACCCTTTTAGACAACCAGACAAGGTCTTTCAAGAGCCTCATGACTTTTCTCAGAGTGACTTTACTGAACTACTGCTGATGAGCTTCTCACAGTGGCTCTCCAGCTCTTAAGCAGCCACATCCTTCAACCTCAGTTTCTTCAACTATTGCTGGACAAACAGCCAGCCTCAGCTGATTTGTTTTTAGCCCCTCAGTAACTGGATAGGTTATGGAAATCATATGGTAGTATTTTAAATTATACAGCTACTCTTTCAAATTGTTTCAGATGGCTGCAAACACAGACCAAAACAGAGTCAAGATGCAAACCATTTTTTTTTCCTTTTATTGTTTGGAAAGGGAGGTGTAAATTCCTCTCCATTAGCTCTTCTATGGCACCCTTAAGAATCCAGCTATTACAATGATAGTTGCCAATAAAGCTTAGCGATTCTCTTACTGTCTGTAACCCCTCAACCCATCTTGAAATTCTCCCACTACTCCCATTGCATGATGTACCAAAATTCTTTTTACAGCTTCTGCTCTCTGTCATCTGTTTCCTTTTTCTCTATCCTTTTCAGGTCAATGTTCTTTAGATTGCATTTCCTTTAGATTGAATTTCCAAACCTCTGCAGAGTCATCAGTTCTTGATTATCCTCCCTTGCAGTACTACTGAACATAAGCCTTGAATCCATGTCTTATTAGGAACTATAAAGATTCAAGAAATCACCCAGCAGTGTAGCTATACTGTTATGCCAGAGGTTGTATAGCTCACTGAAAGCTTGTCTTTGATCACTGAGCAATCATAAACCTTATTTATATTATCTTTCACCTTAGGCTCAATAAGGGTGGAGTTAAATGCTAATGATGACTGAGGCAACAGTAACAATGACCAGAGGCTCTACTGCAAATGTAGAAGGATGAGAATTGATTTAGTGGTATCTATCTATCAGCACTTGTGCATGGGAAAAAAGGGGCTGAGACAGGAAATTCTAAAACCAACAGAAATCAAGAGATGCTAAACATTGACAAAAGGGTCCTGAGAGTAACCCAAGAGAAATGAAAACTTTCTGTGCGGGGTGCTGGAAGTCTTAGATTGCCAAAGCAGCTGCCTCTTGAAATTTGATGGTACTGCTCTGAGAAACAGAAGCTTTACAGGTAGGCTGGGTTGTATTAGAACAGTATCTCAGCCTGTTGAATTTTTCCACTGTAGGAAAAAAATAACTTGCAAGGCCCTGCCACATAAAAGAAACTCACTCAGCACATTTAAACATCATCTTATTCAGGTAATGTAAGTATCTACTCTACCTTAAAATATTACCTCGTGTTTTAGTTGAGCCGTTATCATTGATAAGCAGATTTTTAATCAAGGAAATAAGGCATAGTTAATTATGTGCATGGGTTGTGCTTTAAATTACACTTTATTAGCTGTGTTCATCACCTTCCAGCCCACAAACCAGGTGTGACATGGCAGTTCTTTCTTTAACTACTGCTTGCAGAGATTACAGCTAGAACCAGACTTAATCCAATTAGCAAACAGTGTCCTCATGTGAAAAGTGAAAAAAAAAAACTGCTGACAGTTGCAATGACTGCCATTAGTGCTCTTCAGTTAAGAGATTCTCTAATTACAGAGCTTGACATCCTCCAAGGTACCGTGATAGCCTGAAGATACACTGCAAAAAAATAGATTACAGATGTAAACAAGGTCTATTAAAAAAAGTAAACCACCAGTCGCCACCATAGAAAAGAAAATGTTACAAACTTTGAAACAACTGTAACTGCAGATGATAAAATGTCTTCTTTAAAGTTGGAAAGTTAGTAGTATTATTTGATAGAGATTAATTTCTATGAACTATCTGAATTGTAACAAATCAAATGTAATTTATTTCCATGAAGTTACAAGTGCAGTTTGCTTTGCTGGCCAGAAATATTTGTTCTCAGTATGGTATGGCACATGTTGCTTTTCCTGGAATAGAGATCTACAGTGCAAGATTTAGAATGTCTTTTTTAGGCCTCAAAGCTTTTCTAAACTCATGAAAATCTGTGAAATAGGATTGATCTTTATGGGAAATTCTCTGTGCTTAAGCTGCTCCTGCAGGTGGCCTTTATGAAAAGAGTGTCCACACTGATTGTGTGGCACAGCTTACTGTCTGTATTTCATGCTCAGTGAGCATTCTTTGCAACTTAAGTTTCATCCAAGATACCTCATTTTTGCCAGTGTTCTTCCACTTTCCGTATATCTTGTATTTCATCTTTAGCTGTGACTGTTTCTATGATGAAGAAATCCAAAGTTAAGTAGTATTCCATAGTTTTGATGTAGTCTGCTGTTTCTTCACTGAAAATTTTACATTGCAGACCATCTGCATACCATTTGTCAAACAAATAATGTGTGGGTAATATATAGAACAGCACAAAAAAAAGAGAAAGTTCCAGGAAGAATATATTTTTCAAGAAATGTGATGGCCCAGAGCTGGGGAGGGATAGCCCCTCAGCTAAGGACAAGATGACAGACAGGACCACTGAAGTTCATTAAGATGAGTATCTTTTTTTTCCTAAATAAAATAAAAAAACTGAGGCATATGAGACCAATGTCTCCCTGTCCCCTTATGAAGTTTTGTCAGACTGATACAGATGTACTCCGGTCGCTATTGCACAGTGAGAGAGATGAAACAACATTTCAGAAGAACAAAATATACTGCAGAGCATAAAGAGAGACCAACAATACAAATGCCTATGTTACCATACAATGAAATACAAATACCTCTGGGTAGATAGGAAACAAATGTTCATGAGTTTAAAGCATATATATATTTGCCCTTCTTAGAACTCATCAGAATGGTTTAGATGTTTCATGGGTGTATCCTCAAGTGATCCAGAGAATCACATAGAATTATTACCTAATCAAAATGCAAAATTCATTGATGTGTGATGTAATTAAGCAATGAAGTTTGAATGTGTTCATTAAATTGGCATTGAAAAGAGATGAGACTTTAGGGTCAAGGTCCTTCAACAGCTAACTTTACCCTAAAGTCCAATCTGATACAGATGCAATTATTAATTTAGCAATTTAATGAAATCTCATGCAGTCTGAAAAGGTTAATCAGTTCTTATTGAACTGAATCCATATAAAAAGAATGTCAGGTTTGGAAAATGTTATGAAATCAGATACATGCAGCATTCTGGCCAGGATTTCTTCCAAAGGCCAATGAAAGTGTGAATATGGCAGAGTTCAGTTAGGAAATGAGTTTGAAAAAACAGCAAAAGAAGTCATTGCATAGGAAAAAATATAATTTCCTTCCTAAGTAATGTTGTAATCATCAGTAGAAAGATAGCATGTTTTCTACTATGATTTACACAGTTTTGATGGAATCTCACCTGAGCTTGCTTGAAGTTACCTAATAGTGAAATTTCAGGCTTCAGCTTTTTGAGTAATTGTCTGAAGTGTAGGCAGGGTTTATGCTGTTGCAGATAATTACTGGTAATTAGGTAGTGTAGTATAAATCTACATTGGTTAGTAGCCTTGTATATTGAGAAAATAAAGGCATTTGTGTGGAGAATTGGTGTTAGAAGGTGTTCCATTTAGCTACCTTCTAGTAAAGAAGAATCAAAGACTTTGAGTAATGAAATAATCTATGCAAGCCATTGTGGAGACTGATGTCATTGTAATTGTTAAAAGCAATTGCAATTGGACTAATTGTCATTGGAAGTATAAAATTGCATGCTGATCTATTTGGATAGCCTTACTTCTAATGTTGAAGTAACTCTTTCCACAAAAATAACCTAAGTCATTGCTGTATGGATGAAGACAACTCTTCATTTCTCTGTTTGATCTGAATCAGATGCTCTGAACATGAAAAGACTATGAAAATTGGAAGAATATTTAACTTAGTTAATCAAACATGTCGATAGGTAAGGCAGTAGTTACAAATCTACTACAGAACTAGTAATGGGAGGCCTGGTGTGTATTTCTTTATCTATCTCCCTTACACACACCTCCATTTGCACTTCATGTGATCCCACATGTCCCTCTATGACTACATGACCCTATGTGACTACTTGAGTGTATTAACTCAAAATCAGAGTCATTTTACGTGGCTTCCAGAGTGAGTTACCTGTATTCAACAGGAAAAAAACAGACACAAATGGTCTGCTCTAGAATGCACCACATAGGCACATCATAGATTCTTCAAATTACTAGAAAAAACATAAACTTTGCTCATGATATGTCCACTTCATGAACTTAGCACATTTTCCTAAACATATTGTCAGGGTCCGTCTGTGGACGACCAAGGTCTACTCGTAAAACAGCATGGAAATTGCAGGTGATTTCTGAAGTGCTAAAGAGGGAGGCAAGCTGAAAGATTACATTGTGCATAAATGTTGTATTTGACTAAGTCCAGCAAAGTCCAGACTGCTAAGTTCAGACTGCATAATCAATCTTTCAAAGCAACCAAAGGAACAGGGGAAGGAAGAGGAAGAGGAATTCCTTATAAGCAATTTTCTCTAGTTTGCTTCATTCCTAGCCTGTGGGCACATAGGCCAGATATTTAGTGCATTAGCATTTACATGGAAATGTCCTCTAGGAAAGCAATCCTTCAGAAGGCTACAGCAGGCATAGAGATCCCCATTTCTTTTCTTATCTACCCCGTGGCCTCTGCAAACAAGGTTTCAGGATTTTATGAATGCTGTTTTCAATATTGTCCTAAGCAAATTGCATTGAAGTGATTAAGAAACAGTTGTACCTCAGGGCTATGTACAGCTGGTGACATTCACAACAGCTCGCATGGAGCCTAAGGTTGTAGGAGGGACTGGGCTGGCACATACTAATCGCAGGATGTGAAGGCTGCGACACAATTTGTAGCAGTTAAACTCTCTGTTCAGTAAATGAGGACCAGTCTATTGTCCATTCTGTCACCCTCCAGGACTCCTTGCTTTGGGTTAAAGAACAGAGAGAAAATAAGCTGTATACACCACATGCTTCCTCTTACTTGTGCCTACTTCAAATCATGATCTATGAGAGTAATGGGAACTGAGGTTTATATTCTCTTTTATGGCCACATCGGCTCAGCATTTCTAGAGCACATAGGTATTTAAAACTGCAGAAGGGAAATTAATTAGAATTGATGCTTACAAAAACTCTGCTAGGTACCTTCTGGGCTCTTAGGTAGAAGTCCTAAAGTCCAAATTATGAAGTAATCTTCCTATTAACAGATATAGAATCATAGAATCATATAATAGTGGTATGTTATAAGTTGTTGCTGTGTGTTTCTTTGTGTGAATTTGTATTTAACTTTTTTTTTAAAAGATTAATTTTAAACAGTGGTTATATCAAGTTCTTCGTTATCAACTGTTCCTCTCCTCCTCATTGTTAGTGCTGTTTTCCATCTTGTTCACCAACTGTAAGTTATTTAGGATCTTTCCTGTTTTCCTAATATATACATTTATCACAATGATGTTTCCATTGTCAACTGAGACCAAAAGGCTTTATTGCAGCACAAATATTTCACTGTAAGCACAAATAGCAGCAAATGAATATTGTTCAAAATTCTAGGGACTTACTGAGAAAGAAATATTGTGTATCAAAATAAGAGAGAAAAAGATAACTCTGTTTGGGTATAGAATGATTTATTAAAATATTCCTTTATTGTTGGAAAACAATTAGTTATGCAACTTGTTTTCAGATCTAATCCATTCATTTACAATGTAACTTTTTTAATGAGAAGGGCTATGGTTACAGAGGTAAACAGCAAGGCTAGAAGGTCTGGGGACTATTATTGCTTAATGTGACTCCTTGGTGATTTCATTTTGAATATTTCTGTGATGATTTGTTTCACAGCAACCACATCCTTATGCACAAAATGCTTTTACCCTGTGCAGATATTAGGTGCAAATGTTATTTCTGTTTTAAACTGAAGAACTAAGGCATGGAGTGAATGAAGCCAGCCTTTTCAGGAAGTTTGTCTGCTAAGAGTGGGTACTTTCATAAAGCAATTAGCTTTTCAGAAGTACCGTATCATCAAAATAAATGCTCCAAACTAATTTCAATTCCAAGTAGGAGCTTTTTCAGCCCTACTGTGATTCAGATATGAGATCAGATATGAGCCAAAAATAAACACATAGTTACTGCTTGTCCTGGTTTCAGCTGG
>VZTQ01011266.1:0-14677 GCA_013400755.1 Pelecanoides urinatrix
CAAGGGAAGCCAGTAGATATGTTGGGGTTTTTATTTATTTGTTTTAGCAAAGCTTTTGATGCTGTCTCTCACAGTATCCTTCTGGACAAAATGTCCAGCATACAGCTAGACAAGTCCATAATACATTGGGTGAACAATTGGTCCAGGCAGCCTGTTTTGGGTTGTCTCTTGTGCAGCCAGCCCACGTGGTCAGCTGAAGCAGTGAGCAGTCTCAGCTGAAAACTGGTTGGTTTCTCCAAGGTTTTATGCTGGGTTAATTTGCAACCAGATATGCCACTGTCGCTTCAGCAAATGCCAGTCCTGCAGGCTTTAAACCTGTCTGTTGCTTGGAGGTCATAAGTCCCTGTCCTCAGAGTCCTTTTCTGCACTGAGGAAGTTACAACTGTGACAAAATTACCTGCACTCTCAAATCTGTGATACAAGTTCAAATTAATCAAGCAATGGATGGAACTAGGGCTTAAGCAAGGAGACAACATAGCTAGAGCTTGAGTTGGGAGGAAGACTCTTTTCTACATTGTCCCCAGGATAATTAATTTCAAACATGTTACTGTTGACGGCTTCCACACCAAGAGAGATTGAGCATTAAGTGAACTTGCACAGCTCTGTTCTGGGCTTCCACCAGGTTATTTCAAAAGGAGGGCTTCCAAGCACTAACAGTACACAAGAAGACAAGAAGTATACAAGAAAAACAGAGCTCCAGAACACCTCCTTTCTAAGAAGTCCACCTCCGCTGTCTCATCTTATCTCTTCTGTCCTACATGGCATAGACAGCTGTTTCCCATGAGGTCAATTGGAGGCCTTGGTGCAAGTGTAAGCCTGCTGGCTTTATTTGGGCCCCCAACCATATGCCTAAAGAAAGGATGATGACTGAATTACCAGTGACTTCACTGACCAGCTTCTCCTATATGAAAATCTGAGGAGAAGTTTTGTGGACAATTAATGCTGGAGATGGTTGTCCAGTCTCTAGTCACATAACAAATCTTGTCCTTGACCTGATGAGGCTTGTTGATTCAATGTGGCTTGTTGATTCAAATGTAAGCTTTCAGGCATTCCAAAATTTTCCAGGAGTTTTTCGTAATGGTAGCCAAAACTTGCATTTTGAGGCAAAGGTTATCAGAGAGAACTGCCTGTTTGATATCCTCAGCTACATCCAGATTTGCTCTTCCAATTTAATGCAAGCATAGTGGAGCTGCCAAAGCCACTGCAGAAAATGCCAGTTTTGTTAAATTCATCTGTGCTGCAGTATCTTTGCTTGCCTTTCTACATGTTGCGATACCATGTGTTCTTCTGAACTTTCTTGCAATACTCCTTTCCACCACTTCATCTGAGAATCACCATATGCATATTGGAGCTTTTTGTGGGCTTAGCCGGCCCCTCAGCTGTAAATTTTTCAGACTTGCCCTGTAGAATTCAGAGAAAATTTGATGTTGATTGTAGCTGTGCTCCAGTGCTACCCAAATCTCAGCAGAAGCAAAGGATGCTAAGTAGACTCCATAACTACTCACTTCAATATCCATCCAGAAGGCCATCTCACACAAGTAGTATAGGCTGGATTTGACTTCTAGAAGATCTTGGGCTTGGGAGAGCAGTACTTGGTCTCTCTGATGTTGAAGTTTCTCACTGTCACCATCCTAAGAAAGTAGTCATTCTCTATGCATCAGTCCAGTTCCTGCTACTCAAAGAATAAAATTAAGATTCCTTTATCTCCAACAGAGAAGTTGGTTTGAACTCTGTGAGTTTTGTTGATGCTCTAGGATTCTACAGTAATCACTGGCTTTGCACTGCTGGGGGTAAGGCAGGGGTTATGGTTTCATGGGAGCAGAACAAAGCACATGCACACTGATGTTCAAAAGATTCCCACCTCTGTAGTGTGAGACAGTAGGACCCATATTGACAACAACCTTTGGAGCACAATAACTGGCATGTAAGAAAGATTCTTCCTGAACTGTTCTGCTCACAGTGTATGCTATTTTCTGGGAAGTTTTAAGGACATTCTCTTTCACATGGGTGTTACAAAGCACCTACTAACCAGTGTTTTATGAAAAGGGCTGTGAATTATTTAACAAATATGGCTGATACTCTTAGTAGCACCAGACAGATGAGAAAGCATGCCTGCATTTCACTTCCAGTACACATATCTGTTTTTATGGCTAGTCTTGTTCACATTGGCTGGTTATAAACTGTAATAATCATCAATTTTTTAGTTAAATGGAATCCATTGGTGTCATTATAAGACTTTATCCTGACATACTTTAAGTCAACTGGACAGTTCCACATCACAGATTTAGAATATGTTAGACAAACTTTAATGTGATGAAAATACTGTTGAAATCCATGGTAAAACTTTAGTTGGTTTTAGTGGAACCAGCATATAATTGAATAGTTGTAGTTTTTTGTTTACATTAGCAGAAGTATGCTTGAAGATGCACTTCTTCCATCCTGTATGTAACAAGAACTAGAGAAGAAAAATCTATTCTAAGAAAGCATAGCTCTTCTTCTGTAGTTAGTGTATGACCCTGTCACTGTTAGTCATGTTTGTGTGTGTATAAAGGAAAAACAGATTCTTGCAATACAGAAACGTAAAAATAAATTGTGCTTCTTGTTTTATTGCATGTTTCCCAGTGAGGATTGCATATGCAACAGGGGGAATGCAACTGTGGATCTTGAGAGGCATTGCTTTAAGGGACAAAGAAATACACTTGTGAGACAAAAAAAGACTTCGCTAGTTCTTCTATTCTGATATCATTAGCCTATGTGGATGCTTTAAAGGACTTTTTTTTAGACTTGCTAACTATTAAATGACTGCTTGCAATTGCAAACAGGTGCCCCCCCCTTTTGTTCCTTTTAAAGAATGTATGCTAATATATGCTTTCGTAGTTCTAGCTGTGATTGAATTAGAAGAAAACTGTTCCCTAGTTGCAAGTTTATCTCATTCAGTGCACGCAGATACTTGTCTATAATACTGGCATTTTCAATTATTGAGTAGTCTTTTTAAAAAAATCAAAAGCACAGAACCCCTTTTTTACAACTATTATTACTTTTTTTCAGGCAATAATAAATAGCACTATCACCCCCAACATGACATTTACTAAAACATCCCAGAAGTTTGGCCAATGGGCAGACAGCAGGGCAAATACAGTCTATGGCTTGGGATTTTCATCTGAACATCACCTTTCAAAAGTAAGTATCACCAATGACTATTCAGCCAGTCAAGCAGCTTAAGAGTATTTGATTCCTGCTGGTTGTATCTTGACTTAGTGCTCACTACTGTTATTTAAAAATAATTTACAAAAAATGTTCTCTATCCATCCTTATAATGTAAAAAGATAAGACAATATTGCTATAGCACTTTGTTGCCTATGAATTTTCTTTTAACTGATTGAGGAAAGGAGGGAGATTTAAGCTATCACAGTGTATGCTGTTAATGCTTTCTAGGTATTCACTTGTTAGGTTTCGTTAGGTTTCTCTTCTTTAAAGTTGTTCTTCCATTACAGTTTTTCATGATAGAATTTAAAGGAGTGGACTATGTAGTGTTTCTTCTGTGTTTAGATCTCCTAGAAAAAAATTGTTGGTAGTCTTCAGATACATTTTTGTCTTTTAAGCCACATTCACTTTCACTTTTCTGCTGTGTAGTGCATCAAATTACAGATATTTCAACATGTGCAAGCTTAAAGTAAAGCTAGTGGGAAAAATATTCAATGTAAAAGAAAATTACATTTTCTTGTTGGAATACAAAAGTTGAAATTTTTACTAAAGAAACTCAATGCCTTATAAGGTTGTTTTCTTGTCTACTTGTGTAGGAGGGAAGTCCACCTTAATCCAAGGAAAGCAGTAACTCCTTTTTCTCAAAGTGATGGTATGGTTCCTGTGAGCACCCTTTCTACAATCCCTATTGATACTACTCTGGTAGATGAGTCCAGGAACCTGTAAAAGCCAATGTTGTTTTTCTCCAAATGAGGAATTCCATTTTCAGTTTAAAAAAATGTTTCTACATTAAGCAGAGAATTTTCATCTTTGAAATATACAAGAGAACTGGAAACCCAAATGCAATAAAAAGGAATGTATAATACATGTTTCAGTGAGGAATAATGGTTGGCTTGTTATTAAAAAAAACTAAATAAACAAAAAAATCATACCGGCCCTTTTGAGAAAGTAATTGTCACTATCCAAGGATAAGCATGGGCCTGTCAGAAAACCATTAAAAAGAGAACCAGTACGTTTGCTTTGTTTGGACAGTGTGATAAGCTTGTAAGATTTCTTCCTTTCATAATCTGATAGCTTTCATTTCTACGAAGCAACACAAACCCAGGAAATTCTGAGTGATATTAATTTTGAATATATGCATGTGCATTTGTGCACGTGTCATTGCTTCAGTGAACTTAGAAATTTTGTAATTTATTTAAATTGGTGTGTATGTCCTAGAGGCACTTGCTTACCAACATGGTAATAACTTTTGTTAGTATTACAAAGGATTTAGCATTAATCCTAATTTAGTTTATCTCTCATATACTAGCTTGTTTTCCTTAATCATGGAATGTTTATTTGGAGGCAAAGTATCATGCTGTAGTCATTCATAGCCCGTGTATGCCTGCCTTTCAACACTGGGTTGTCCTTGCCAGTGAAAATATTTTGATTTTTTTCATCTGTCCTTTCCTTCACTTTCCTTGCTCTCCCCAAGTGATACTTACTTCCTTCTTAATTACAGTTATTTCAATCCCATTCTTTCGCTGCCCTCAAACTGATGTCTAAGAGTTTTCAGTATGCCTTTGGCTTAAAAGTTTATATTGCTGTTGAAAAAATAATCTGAAAAGCTACAGTAGATATTTTGTCTTAAGTACATGTTTGATTAGCAGTTACTCAGATTGCTGTGTTTTATGAAGAATACGCAAATGTGTTGAGAAAAATATGAAGTCACAGACCTTTTCTGAAGCTTATGATGATGAATCTTCAGGACCTTTTCAGCAATCTGTTTCCCTTGTATTATATCTTAATTATCAAATTGTGATTTTCATGTGAATTAAAATTGCTGATCATTGCTACTAAAATTCATAAAGGTGAAACTTTTTGTGTTATTGTAAAATTAACAAACATATTTGATGGAGGGGAAAGAAACTTTTGTTTAGATTACAGTCTATTCAGTCACTGGAGTTGGTAGATATATTGGTCTTGGAATCAGAAAAGCTGAATTAGAAACCCTGGATCTGCTGTGTAGCTTCAGAGAAATCACATCTATCTTCTCTTTCTTGTCTTGTGTCTCTGCTCAGATTACTAACTCCCACTTCTGTGCACTGGCATTGTAGTCAGGTTTACCAAAGCGCTCTTCAGTACACCTAGCATTGTAGGACATGAAATCTAATTTAGGGCTCAAGGCACTACTGGATATTAGTAATAGTGCTAACAAATAAACCGTATTAATGGATTTGTTTAGAAACGGGTTGCTTCTAGAAGTTGCCTTAAAAATTGATTCTGGAACTTCTTTTTGGTACTAGGTTTATCAAAGTCCCTAAGTGAACAGCCCTGTTGTATGTAATTTGTTTTGCAGTAGTGTCTCTGGGCCCCAATGAAATATTTCAAGTTCCAGGGAGCAAAAGACAGCCTGCAACCACAAAAAAACTTAGTCTAGTCTGTGACTGATATCAACAGGTTAATGAAGCAAATAATCAGAGCAGAGATAATAAAAATCATGTCTTCTATTAAACTGGTTATTCTCAGATTATTGTCTGCTTAGCTATGTCACTCTAAACAAGCAGATGATTTCCAAAGCATATATCAAGTGTTTGACTTTTAGACTATTCCTTTTTGGTTCATGTGCCTTTGTCCTCCTAAACTGATTACTAGGGTAGAGTGAAACAGCGGTAACCTCTTTCTGGATGATTATTGTGACTGTGAGAATTAGTGGAGTGAGACTATCCGCTGTAAAAATAAAGGCATTCTAATCAACTTCACATGCAAACAGTATAGAAGAAAATTAATTAAACATTTGTTTATCTTCATTAGACCTTTTCTCAATATGTCAGACCACAAATTCACCTCAAGATTGTTCCATCAGGAGTCAGGCAGAAGTCAGTGATACCTAAAAGATGATTCCTATGTTGAAGAATATTCCTTTCACGGGATCAGGATTTCCTAGCACAGTCCCTCTTGCTGCTGTAGTAGGAGGAACAGAATGTCCCATGATATTCAGAGAAAACTGGGGCTAATTTCTCAACCAGAATATAAATCTGTGCTTTTGATAGTATCCTGCTGTATGGGAAGAAATATTCCTTGTCAGGATTGCTGTCTGTTTTATCCCTTTGAATTAGTTGGCCTGATTTATTCCAAATAACTTCAGAGTATGCTAAATGCCAAAAGGACCATCACAGGTACTTGTGAGATCCTCTTGTAGTCTCCCTCCACAATTTTTCCATCTTTTCCTTAAATTATTAATCCTCCAGAGAACCCTTCCTTTCATACCATGAGATCTCATCTTTGTTATTTAGGCATTTTATCGAGATTGCTATTATATATCACCTGACTGCCTCAAGGAATTCTAGTAAATTTGTGAAAATTTCCTCTATGTTAGCCTCGTTGGCTTTTTCTTAGAATGTTATCTATTTATCTGTCTATTCATTATGTATATATTTTTTTACAGTTTCTACCACTGTGATACAGAAGATCATATTTACTGCCTTGTATGTCTTCAGCCATTCTAAACCTCAGCATCATGTTTTCTCACTTACCAATCCTCTGGTCCTAAAGCTGATTTGAATAATAGGTTATCCATCAGATTTTGAGGTCTATCTACAACTCTTAAATGAGTATCATCCAGTTCTGTTGATCTGTTGCCAATTTTATTATCTGTTCTGAGACCTTTTTTGATGCTGAGTTAGAGTTTCAGGATGGTATATTTTGTCTCCTTCTATATTCAGGAAACATATGCTTTTAAATAACCTGACAGCTGAAATATAGGATACCAGTGGAGAGAAATGATACTTCCTCAAATACCAATAGCCTACCAGGAGAAGTAGTTTAAAGACAAGAAAGTTTTTTAGGTCTTGCATAGCAAGTGAAGTTCTGACTGAAAATAGTTGAGGAGATTGTGTCACACAAAGGGTAGCCTTCGTCCCTTCTGAATACATGCAGTGCAAAACAATTTCTTTGTATACTGCTGCCGGAGAGATTTAGAAGCTGTTGGTGAAGTTTCCAATGTTTTTGCAGAATTATTTCAGTCTTAAGCTGATCATAATAAGATCATGTTCTGTATAAAAGCAGTAGCAAGCAAAAACGAATGCTTGGCTACTATAGCAATAGTGTAGTGTCAAGCTGAGATCTATGAAGGCAAATTTTTCTCTTGCCAGAGAAACTAGGTCCTATTCTTAATAAATTGATTTAATCTATCAAGTTTAAGGGTGCACGTATTTCTAAATTGCTGCTTTAGCTATTTTCTGGAAGAGGTACATGTAGCATAGAAATCAAGCTTCATATGGCAGTTCAATGTGCAGTTCTTGAATTTAGTGTTCAGTATATGGAAGTCTTTAGTTCAATGAATTTGTTCTTTAACTTGACTGGTGCCAATGAAGAATCAAGAAATGAACTTGACTCAATATTCCCACTGCTGCTTTCTTAATTAGCTACTGAAATTATAAATGATGTTAAAATTTGGGAAGAAATTAGTATTGTTTCAGTCATGAAAGAATGAAGCCCATTGAAGGCTCTAGGCTAATAGTGACCACAGTAGGCTTCAGAACCAGATCATTCGTTGTCAGGAAGACAGTAAAACCTGAATCTGAAAGCAGCTGTGCAAGGCAGCTTATCACTATTATTAGCCATATATGAGGTGGGTTTTTTAACACTATCAGCAACAAATTAATCTTTGTTGCATAATAATTTTCCTGTCATATAGAGTACATTATGTCTGAAAGGTATGTCACTGTGTAACTCTTTTAAATAAGCATCTAATAAGGAGAAAAATTAAAAAATTCTACTGACAGAATTTGACTTTGTAAAATGTTAAGTACAACATTCTGTTCTGCATGTAATATAACTACTTCATGCCTACTCTTTCTCTTTTTCCTTTGTTTTTTTTAAACATGTACCTTTAGTTTGCGGAAAAATTTCAGGAATTCAAAGAAGCTGCACGACTAGCAAAGGAAAAATCCCAAGAAAAGATGGAACTAACAAGTACACCCTCTCAAGTGAGTCTTATTGCCTGATTCAAGCCTAGTACTTCATAGTCTGTGCTACTTACCGTATCTTATACACGCATGTTGTATTAAAAACGAACAGGGTACTTCACAGTTTCCCTGAATCCTCTCAGCAGTCAGCTAGAAGTGTCAAGAAGTCTAAGAATGCACTTAATATACATTGCAGAAGTGTCAAAGGGGCTTGCTTTAATATAAAATTAGCCTTTTGTTTATTCCCATCCCTTTCTTTGAGCTTTCCCCAGAAAATATGTTGTGAGTAAAGATGGTGAGCAGTTATGTAAGTAAATCTAAAAGACCTTTTGTGTTTTTTTTCTTATTGTATCTATGAAACTTAAGGCGATGCACTATAAAGGACTTTATATAAGAATCATTACAACAAAAATTGAAGTTAAAACAGCAAACTATTTTTACTTATTTCCTCCTGTTGTAGTATTCACTTATGAAATGTGTTGAAGGAAGATGACAGATTCACATGTGGGTTCTGGAGTTTTATTGCAGTTAGCCATGTTGTAAAAGAAGAGTTTATATAAGACATCTCAAAACATGAACTGGGTTAATATAGGCCTAACAGGAGGATAAATTAATATAGTCATATTTATATTAGTCATGCCTAAAATTAATTTACTTGAAAATGGATACTTTGAATTTGCTTTGAAAAGAGAAATTGCATGAGGCTTTTATGCCCCTCCCCTCCAGTGTTTCTGGCTGTGTGTGTAGCTATTTACTTTATTTTAAGCAATAGTGAAGACAAAACTAATTCCTTCTCTTGGATGATGAAGCAGATTTAAAACTACAGCAGGGGTTCCTGAGCTGAGTAGGATTAATGCAGCTGAGTCTTTTTTTTCTTTTCTGGGGAGTGCATCTTCATTCATTGAATCAGTGCATCTCTTGAGTGCTTTGCACTGCAATATGCTCCTGATCTTTGATGGAACAAGGATGGCAGGCAGTTTGCAACATGCTATATGAATAGGTTTATTGCCACCAGAAGGCTGCATCTGGTGTCTTTCCAAGAGAAGTCAGTGGAAACCACAAGAATACACGATGAACCAACTTCACGTTGTTTTCCCAGTAGGCATTTTGCCCAAGTGCTAGGTTGGCTTTTGCTATTAAAGGGAAACTGCTTGCTCTACTGTAACAGGAGAAAAATAAGGCAGTCTTTTTTTTTTTAATTAGTTTTCTTGACCGTCTCTAAACTTCTGATTATTTCCATTAATAAATACATAGATAATGGAAGTAGGTATTTCAGTATTATAACCTAGTATATACTTGGAGTTTAGAAACAGTGAAGTGCTTCAGCCACGCCTCCAGTTACTTGATATTATAGGCAAAACAATTACTCTGCTTCTCTTTTGACATGATGATTAATAGTCTGCACTCAGAAGTTAAATCTGACACTGTTGAATGGAGTGACTTATTTGTTTTGGACATAAATTTGAACTACTCATTCAGAGACAAGATGCTTTTGTCTAGCAGTTGCCCAGGGTTAAAACTTTCTCCTAATCTATATGAGCTATTAATATTGTTCATTTTCCAGTACAGATTTCCCTTTATACTTGGAGCCTGACATTTTATACTGTAGGCAGTTATAGAAATGTTACCTTGAGCGATTCTATAATGCATGTTGAAAGCTGCAATTTATTTACTGCACACTTAGGAATAATTTCATATTCAGGCCTTACTTTTCATCTCTTGGCTTTTAGCTGTGTTGATAAGTTAGCGTATTATTTCAAAAGATACAGTTAGTGCAAGTGCTGACACATTAGCATAATAGTCTTCACATACTTAATGCTTCTCATTAGTTCCCCAGAAAGAAGGGAGTTTGGAGCAGATGAGAAGCAATGACTTCACAGCAGACTGCAGCACTTCCGTAGCACTGGGACTTATTTGAAGAGATTTATGACTGGGGAAAAGACGGGTGCTTGGTAGTGGGGAGGGAAGGTGGGACCCTAGAGACATTTGAAAGAGCACTTGCTGTCATTTTGATCATCTGCCAAAAAGTGANGAGAAGGGAGTTGAATCAGGAACTTTGGAGTTTGGAGCGGATGCCTTCATGGCAAACTGCAGCACTTCCATGGTGCTGGAGTTCATTCAGAGAGATTTATGACTGGGGGGAAGATGGGTGCTTGGTAGTGGGGAGGGAAGGTGGGACCTTAGAGACGTTTGAAGGAGCACTTGCTGTTATTTTGATCATCTGCCAAAAAGTGACTGCAAGGCACGTAATTCCAGCTTTGCCTTTCTCAATCATTTTACAGCTCTTCTTTCCCTTTTGCATAGTGATCCTTTGCAGAGAGGGAGAGTAAGAGGAAGGAGAGATATTTTCAGTGGCCAGTCAAGACTTCATAGGAACCTGGCTTTTTTAGGAAGCTTTGACAGGAAAGGCATTGGGAGGTAGCGTGTGAGTAGTGAGCTCTATAACAGTAGCTCAGTTAGCTACAAGTGTCAATCCCTCTGCTGTCTTGGACTTGCAGATATCCTTCTGTATTAAATTAATAACAGGTAGGAAGAAACTGCATATCAAAACTGAAAACTATACATGTCAAATAAAATGTTACATTTCTTTTGGTACTGCTTTACAAAATGCCCTTATTATTTAGCAGTTAATTAAAGTAGCAGATATGGTACATTGCCCACCCACTCCTCTACACAATTCTAAAAGAGAAAAAGTACATGTGCTTTTTTCTGCGTTCCGTATGTCCCTACAGATTGAGTCTTTATTAAAATATCTCTACAACTAGTGTAACAAAACCCTGCACAAGGTATTTGCTGTTCACTAATTGTTTGATGTAATCCTGCAAATACTACTGGTATGTGTGAGTTTCAATTCTTAATGTCCTGCAAAAACTTGTCATGAAACTAAGGAGAAATAGAAAACAAGAGATAACAACAGAAATATCTCATAAATAGAATATGTATTTATAGTTCGAGTACTTCCCAGAGTTAGCCATGTTAAAACTTAAGAACAATCTTGTATAAGTCCACTGAAGTTAGGCTGTTTCTCTGAGGTGTTATGAGCTTTAGCAAAGTGTTGGTACTATTTGGCTAGATATTTCCACCAGAAAAGTGCCTCAGTGGCCAGGAAGTAGTAGTTCCATGCTGAGTATTTTTTTGGATATGCAGTTTCATCTGATGGCGTGTATTCTTTGGCTACTGGGGTTTTTTTGTTGTTGTTTCTTTTTGGGTTTTTTTGTGAAACACATAGTAGAAAGAAAACAATACATAGCCCAATTTGCAATTACTTAATAGCAGGAGTTCCTTTTTCCCTAAGCTATCCTGCTGCTAAATTTAAACTCTGCATTCTTACTGTTTCTTTAATACTACCTGTTCTCCCCTCTACCAGCAGCCTTTGCTTTAATTTCCCAGAATATCAGGTAATACATAAAATCACCATTTACCTTGACTGTAAAAAGAACTTAACTTGTCCAGAGAAGGACAATGGCCTGGACCAACAAATTACAAGAGAGGTGCTGCTTTGTTATGTGTAAGTCCCACCGAGTGCATGGTGCTTTCTTCAAATAAAGAGGAAAGCATTATTTCTGTGTCAGAGAACTTGTACTTTCTACCCATCTGTATTAAGATGGATTCATATAATAATACACACTTTATTTATATCTGGTCTGTCTGGAGGCTTCGGTCTGAAGTGGACTAGAAAGAAGTTGTCTATTTTGGTACTTCTAAGACCACCTGTGCACATAGGTACCCCATCTGGTGTCCCTTTAACTCAGGCTTAGGTAATAAGGCTTTGCAAGGCTCTTATCTTGTTTATATAAAACTAAAATACTGGCTCCCCAGCTGTGCCACCTGCTATTTCCCAGACCCGTCTTTTAATACAGGGAATTATTTTGCTTATGTCATAAACGCATGGATCTTACAGTCACAAGCCACCCATGGTCTATTTTCAGTTACAGGCTTGCCTGTGCACTGAAAGAGCAACGCTTTGATGTGGAGTTCACTGAGCCACATGAAGCAATAGCCTTAAAACTGTCATTCCCCCCCCTCCCCTTTTTTTTTTCTTTTTTTAAACTAAGCTTAATTAGGTTCAAGTACAGAACCAAATAGAGCAGTTTGTGCGGTTTGCAGTGTCACCCCATCAGTTTTACAACCAGCTGGAGTCTGAACCTCAGTTCTTCTTTTTCTCAGATATTTCATTTGACCCCGGTCATTTCAGACTAAGACCTCTGTTAATTTCTGAAATTGTGTGGTGAGTAATTTACTCAAAACAGTCTTGTCTGTGATTCTGAGCCCTTCCTATGCAGACTATTAGGAATAGCTATTGCCTGAAAGGTTTTAGGATCACAACATTTTTTAGTGCAAGGAATGGGTTGGTTTTGGCAGAATGGTCGTGGTTTATCACCTGTTGGCTTTTTCTTTGTAGAAGGACAAAATTTTCTTACAAAGCTTGTGGAAAAAGTAACTTTCTGGGATGTTATGTGAATTTCTATACTGAAACAAATGTTTCACTTGTATTACAGTATCTGAATCAGTAGCTGGCAGACTTATCCCATTGCCAGTCAGTACTGAACAGAGAAGCACTATGAGGACCAGCAATGCCAGGGAAGTGTATGGAATACTTAATGAGAAAACAGTATAATACTTAATAAGAAAAGAAGCTGTAATTGGTTTGGTTTGTTCATGATTTTAGAACCTACTCCTCCTTTTCTTCTGTTCTATATTTAGTCACCATTAAAAGGTGGCTTGATCTGTGCTGTGAAGTCTGCTTATTTTACTTTAAAGTCTCTTTCGTGAGTGTATGCATTTTGTTTATAAGATTTTGAAATTTAAGGTATCTTGTGATGAATTTCCCTCTTGTTATATTTAGTTTATATACTGTAGGCACTGTCATTTTTATACTGCTTGGCATCATCAGAGTCCTGCATACTCATTAGTCGGGCTCCTTTAGACAGTGCAGATCTCTGACAAACTGTTAAATAGCAAAATGTACCTGAGTCAGACTCTCACATTTACTTGTCATGTAGAAAAATACTAATCCTCAGTCCATGTGTAAGTGCAGCACTAGTGAGTGACTTAAAGTTCAATATCCTCCAGAAACCTATATATGATACAATAGTGGTTTTATACCACACGAGAGCTATTAATCCTTTCTTCTCAAATGCATGAAATATCTATTTGTAGCTATCATGAGTGGGAGATGTAAGGCCTTGAAATATATCGTTGATTTACAGGAAGACTTGTCGTTTTCAATTTAAGCACTGTTTTTTCCATAGAGCGTCTATACAGTTGAATGTTAGAACTAAGTTAACCTGCTCTCCCAGCTAGAAGGGAAGGGTGAAAATCTCTTTTTAAGCTGACTGCCATTTCTTCCCCAACTCTGTAAAGTCTGGAGTGGATGTGTGAAGCCATAATGGTATGGAATAAAAATTTAATTACACATGAACATCTCACAAAAATGTTTCTAAAATTCTTTTACTCTTTCTAATTAATATGAAATGGGAACATATTATTTGTAAACATTTGTAAAAATTATGTTCAGTGTAAGTGGCTTTTTCTGTTGCCTTTGGTGCTTTATTCATAGCCAACTTCATTATAGTTGACTGCAAATAAATTATTTATCACGCAGGGATAGTTGTGAGTGACTGAGAGCACTGATTAACCTGTATTATTGGTGGAAGAAATACATACTAGAATCTGATGCTTCTCTTGTACATACAAAATCAGCCCCTCATGAATTTGCAGGCAGCGAACCCGTGGGTATTACATAGACTGTTGTGTGTATGTGTGTATTTGTCTGCATTGATTTTTGTCAATTGAATTTCATTCACATTAGAAGTCTGTGAAAGTGCTTTACTGAAAAATAAGCCTAGATGGAACTTGCGTATTTGTTTTTCTTCTACTGAAATAATTTTTATGCATTCACACTTAAAACATTTTAATAAGTAGGCTCTGGCTTTATGTATCTAATAATACTGTTGTAGGAATTTTAGCTTAAATATACAAGCCATCCAGATTTTGTAGGGTGTGGTATGTATTTTTCAGAATATCTAGTGTAGTTTGGGAAGAGGAGGAGATAAAAGAGAAACTCTTGGCTTTCATTTAATGTCAGCGGAAACTGTTTATCAAATCAGAGGATAATAATAGACAAAACCATATAATTTGTAGAAAATAATTAATTTGCCTGATCATCTTGCCAACTCTGCTTTCCTTTCACACTTAATTTCAACTGAGGTTCAGTGCAGTAAAATTGTTCTGTTAAAGTCAAGATTTGATTTTGACTTTTAAACTATTAACACTTAAGATAATAGTTTTGAGTATAAAATAACAAGATTCTTCCTGAAAGCAGGTAACAATTTGCATTCATATAATAAAAAAATGACATTTATATTATAAATAACAGTTTATATCTGTGGAATTAAATCAGTGTAAGGAGAAATTTTTAAGAGAAATTTCTTTACTGAAAGAGTGGTCAGGCCTTGGAACAGGCTGCCCAGGGAAGTGGTGGAGTCACCATCCCTGGAGGTATTTAAAAGACGTGTAGATGA